>QRFJ01000343.1:346124-574282 GCA_006176705.1 Cocos nucifera | reverse complement strand
CTTAGATCCCTATTGAATATTCTACAATTAGTCTAAAACATGCAACTATATATCTCATAGAACTTAAACTTGAAATTTAATTTATTTTTTATTTTAGATCTAATTATAATTTATAAGATCAAAAAAAATAAATAAATAAAAATTAAAAATTATATTTAATTAAATAATTAATTGATTATTACTAGGACTATACATTAGAATTAATTCTATTCCTAGTTAGTTATGTATTTCATACATCATAAATCTATATTAATAATTTTAAATTTTTAATTTTCTAATTTTAGATCTAATCCATCATCATATGATATCAAAAATTATAAATTATAATTAAATTAGATCTAAATCCTCCTAGCCATATGGAACCCTGAGGTGTATGTTGGCTATAGCATGTTCATTGTAGGAACTGGATTGCATCAAGATGGGATCTATCTACCTCGGTGGTAGAGGAGTAGCCCTATGATAATCATGAGAATCAAGTCCAGAAAGCCCATGGCCATGGCAGAGTGAAATAATAGAAAGAGTTTCTATTTAGATTTTCACATTGGACTCGAATCGAATGATTACATCATATGACAGAGACTAGGGTTTGACGAGTTCACCTTAACCCTAATCTGATCGGGGCTCAAGATAGAAGAACTGAATCACACAGGTAGCTGCACCAAGAGGTTCGCATTCAGCTCTGATGGGTTGCCACCATATACTGCTAGGTGTCACTGGTGGATTTTGGGAGCAATTAGAATGATTTAGATGATCGATCATTCTAGCTGTTCGAATCAGAAGAGTTCTGATCCATCGAAAGGAGTTTCGATGATGTCGATGATAGAGATCATGACATATCCCATTACCATACAGAACTGAACCTAACTGGGTCACACAAACAAGGGTTTGAATCTGGTGATCATCAATTGAACTGATCTAGTTCAATTGATCTGAATGAGATTCAATTAGGTTCAAGGAAATCGTGCTAGCACTCGATTGAACCTAACGTTCTTCTTTTACTATCATAAATAAGTTGTCCTGACTGAGCCAAAGGAGTTTGTGCTCAATCAGAGGCCTTCATATGGTCTGACTGGAGGTTGTCCAAGTCAGAATAAGGTTGTCTTATTTGTAAGACATTACCTGCCATTTTTGGTCACCTGCCATTTCTTGTTCTTTGACTTTGGTCAAAAGTCTACCTTTGACTGGTCAAACGTTGACCATTGACACTTTGACTTTTGACCACATGTCATGCACCTATTGGAGAGCTGGTGGGGGCCTGTCCCCCTGCCAGAACCTGGCAAGGAGAAGGGCGCACGCCAAGGGTGGCGTGAGCCCAAGTTGGAGGCGCCTAGGAGTCCTTGTTGGACAAGGACTCCATCTCCTTTTTGGATTCCAATTAGAGTTCTTCTAAGAATCCAACTTTGACTGGTCTTAGGCACCCTCTAAGGAGGAATCCAGGGGACTCTATTCCCACCAATCAGATTTAGATCTGATTTCACAAAGGGTTGTGATTGGTTGGGAGGAAGAGGAGTTGGATCACAGCTTAGTCTATAAATAAGACCCTGCGCCCAACTCAATTCCAATGAGATGAATCAATTTCCATACGCCCCAAGGCTGCCTCTCCCCTCCTTCTCCATGCCAAACCACTCTTCTCCCCTTGCTCTCCACGTCCAAAAGGAGTTTTGGATTTAGTTTGGTGCGATTCAGATCAAGAGAAAGGCGATCAAAAGCAAGAAGGCTGCGCTGCTGCAAAAGGACGACTGCTGATCTTCAAAAGGAGTTTTGAAGATCCTCCAGATCAGATCCAGATCTGAATTTTTGGAGGTGTGATAGAGAAGAAGAGGATCTCCAGATCCAACCCGAGTGGATATCGGTAGAGGCCAGGCGCTTGCGTGGCTAGATCCAGAACCTTCCGCTGCAATCAGGATCATCTAACAGGGTAATAGGATTACCCAAATCAGGTAAATTAAATTTGATTTAATTTATCTTATTTTATTTTATTTATTAAAATAATAAGAATCAGATCTGAAACATATCAAGATCTGAATTAGATCAAGAGAAAAAATTTTTGAAATATATCTCTTGATCTGATCAGATCTGAACGAACCTGGACCGGGAAAATCAGGATTTCCCTTCAACTGGTATCAGAGCCATGGTTCTAAATTGTTTAGATCTGATTTTAAATTTTATTTTAATTAAAAAATAAAGTGATTTTAGATGTCACATGAGATGTGATCAGATCTGAAATCAGAAAAAATTAAAATTAAATGATTTGGATCTAAGATTATGAAGATATGCATGACTAGTTCTAGAATAGAATAGTTCTATAGAATAGTTTTGCATGTCTTTGATTTAATCTGATTAAATCATATTTTAGATCTTCTTATTTACTATTTTTTGATATTATAAGTGTTATAATAACATCTATAAAAATAGCAAATAAAAAATTATTTAATTTTAAATATCATATGAGATATGATTGATGCATGTCTAGACTAGTTGTAGAATAGTTCTACATAATTGTCTAGATTAGAATTTATTTTGATTAGATCAATTTAAATCTAATTTTTTAGATTATTATGAGATAATTTAGATCTGAAAACATGCATGATTTGATACATGAGATGTATGCAAAATATGCCTTGATTAGATCTAAATTTGTATATGAGATATATGATATAGATCTATAACTGTTTTGTAGTATTGAATGTTCCTGATTAAGGCGTTCCTCTTGGCCGTCCGGTCATAAGAACGAAGAAGGGTTTAAAGGCCCTCTCTTCCCATTCGATGGGGTGTTCTTATGACGTGTAGGGGTGCTGCGTGTTCGTCCTTAATCAGAAACCCAAAACTTACTTTCTGCAAAACCCTAGATCCTGAAACCCTAGGATTTATTGTGCATATTTTGTTTTATGAACCCTACTTAATTAAGAATTAAGTTTATGGAATATTAATTAGGTCTAAAATTGAGAATTTCAGATCTAAGACATATTCATAATACTGGGTTCGGGCTTGGGTAGCTCAATTAGGTCTAAGCGGTTGATCAAACCGAATCAAGAGTTGGTTAGATGGGATCAACAATGCTTAAATTGACCAGCCTAATAGGATTAAGTCTGGGTCAAGATCGAGTCACGATCAAGCAAGACCTAATTAGGCTCAGAGGTTAGAGTCTGGA
Source organism: Cocos nucifera (assembly GCA_006176705.1). Lineage (NCBI taxonomy): Eukaryota > Viridiplantae > Streptophyta > Magnoliopsida > Arecales > Arecaceae > Cocos > Cocos nucifera. Next base: position 571,131 of record QRFJ01000343.1, on the reverse strand, counting down.
TTGTAGGCTAACCCAATTGGTTCTGACTCAACAATTTGGTGTCTAAGGTAAGTTTGGCACATACGACCGACTGATTTTTTAATTGGAAGCTACTCGACCTGAATGCGTTCTTGTACGAGTTAATGGCATATTCCTTCCACCGGTCTCACTTACCTGGCCATATCTGTTGACACAGTTCTGATCTGAGGTGGTCAATAATCCGAGCTAACCCATGCCACTAGGTTAGTCATAATTGTTATGACTAAGCCAAGTCTAGTTTAATGAGACCTGAATCAATTCTCCCTAAGAAAAGATTAAGTCTGAGGTCTTCCACCATTGTAGATGTGCGGGCCCTTCCCGGGGTTGATTGTTCTCGGCTGGATACAGTGGCTCAGTTGCACCGGGAAGACGCAACCATGTCTATTAGGCATTGGATGCTATGGGCTGGAGGATGAGTTGGGCTCAATATTTTGGATACGGTGAGAGACTCAATTAGGAACCCAGTCTATGCAAATGGTGGGTCTGACTTAACTAAGGAGTGGATCAATATTCTGGATACGGTGAGATTCATGAATTAGAGACCAAGTTTGGGTGCACCATGATTAGAGAATCATTGAACAAGAGTTGTTCACTCATTGGCTAACCCATCACCAATAACTGTTAGGTGAGGTGATGAGTCAGTTGGTGAGACCGCACCACCCACTAGAAATCATTAATCATGGAGATTTTCGCATCTCTACAGAGGGAGTGTAGGGATCCGAGAAAATAGTGGGAGCTAATTTGTTTAAAAATAAAATCCCTAAAATAAATTGGTCAAGTCAAAATTACAGTATCTAACTAGAATCTTTGACTCTCTACAGGAAAAATGTCTGCGTCCAACCCATTGGCACGTATCCTGGACACACATAGACTGACTGGACCCCAATTATAAAGATTGGCTCAGGAACTACAAAAATTATTTTGGGTTTCAGAGAAGTTAACCCATGTTTTGGACAGGACCCTCCCACCTTACCAGCTCGTCCATCTGTTGAACAGAGAACGTCTCTGGAAAAATGGATAGACGAAGATAATAAGGCCAGATATTACATGTTGGGCTCGATGTCTGATGAGCTCCAGCGCCAACATGAAGATATCGGGACTGCTCGCCAAATGTTGGCTCACCTGCAGGAGATGTTTGGTGAACAGAGTCGCGCAGCCAAATATCAAGTCACGAAATGACTTTTTAAGGCTAAGATGCGTGATGGGCAGTCAGTCCAAGATCACTGTCTGACAATGATCAAGGACATGGAAGAGCTTGAGAAGCTCGGTGTGAAGTTGGACTTGGATCTGCAGAATGATATTATTCTGCAATCCTTGACTGATGCATATGGGCAATTCATCATGAATTACCACATGCATAAACTTCAAAATTCCTTGGCCGAATTAATGAATATGCTGGTTACCGCTGAGCTTTCTATGAAAGGTTCTAAAGGCTCAGTTCTTGCTATGGAACGGACTTCTTCCAAAAAAAAGTCTTATGGAAAGAAAAAGAAGTCTGTGAAAAAGCAAAAGGTGGAAGGATCAAAGAAGAAGAAGGCAGAAGCTGAAGAAGAAGGCCGATGGCAAAGGAAAGTGTTTTCCATTGCAACAGCGACGGCCATTGGAAGCGGAACTGCCCTACTTACCTGGCCACCCTGAAGAACAAGAAGGAAGGTCCTTCTGGAGGTATGCTCGTTATTGAGTCTAACCTTACGATTTCTTCTGCATCCAGTTGGGTGCTTGACTCTGGTTCTAGTGCTCATCTGTGCACTTCTATGCAGGGTCTTGAGGATAGCAGGAGGCTGAGGGATGGAGACATGATCCTACGCATCGGTAATGGAGCAAGAGTTGCTGCAGTAGCCGTGGGAACATACCCTCTTCGATTACCATCTGGTTTAGACTTAGTTTTAAAAGACTGTTATTATGTGCCTGCAGCTAGCAGGAATTTGATTTCTGTTTCATGCTTAGCACAAGAAGGTTATGTGATTACCTTCTTTAAGGACCATTGTAACATTCTTTATGAAAGAAATAAAATTGCAAATGGTTTCCTTATTAATGGTCTTTATCAGCTACATATTGATGTACCTGTTTTAACTATCGAGCAAAACGTGAATGCCAAACGACCTAGGGATAGTCCAAACGACAGATATCTATGGCACCTGAGATTAGGTCATATAGCAGAAGATAGGATCAACAAATTGGAGAAAAATGGGCTATTGAGTCCATTGACTTTCGAGTCATATCCAACTTGTGAATCTTGTCTTCAAGGCAAAATGACTAAACTCCCTTTTGTTGGACATGGGAGAAGGGCCACAGATCTCCTTGCCCTAGTACATACTGATGTGTGCGGCCCATTTGATGTGCCGGCTAGAGGCAATTTTGTCTACTTCATTATCTTTACCGATGATCTGTCTAGGTATGGGTATGTGTATCTTATGAGACACAAGTCTGAAGCTTTTGAAAAGTTTAAAGAATTCAGACATGAAGTAGAAAAACAAACTGGAAAAACCCATTAAGGTTCTTCGATCAGATCGAGGAGGTGAATACCTTAGCCGGGAATTCCTAGACTATCTTAAAGGAAAAATGGCATAGTCTCTCAATGGACTCCACCAGGAACACCTCAACTCAACGGGGTTTCAGAATGGAGAAATCGGACTCTATTGGATATGGTTCGATCCATGATGAGCTTCACAGACCTCCCTGATTTTCTTTGGGGACATTCATTGTTAACTTCAATCTTATCTACTGAATAGGGTTCCCTCTAAAACCGTTCCTACCACACCGTATGAGATATGGCACGGTAAGAAACCAAGTCTGAGTCATCTCAGAATTTGGGGTTGTCCGGCTCATGTCAAAAGACAACAAGCGGACAAGTTAGAGTTTAGGTCCTTTAGAGCTCGATTCATAGGATATCCTAAAGAGTCATTAGGATACTATTTCTACATTCCAGAAGACCACAATGTGATTGTGAGTCGACATGCCATCTTTCTTGAAAAATAGTTTATTCAAGATAGCGGCATTGGAAAGCAGATTAAGCTTGATGAGAAAGTCTCACAAGTACAAACGAGCTAAGGACCAAGTTGGAACCAAATCAGGTTGAGCCAATAAGAACACTACCTCCTCCACCTCGTAGATCGGAAAAGAGTTTTCCCATCCCCTGAAAGATACTTAGGTATTATTTCAGAGGAAGTAGAGGAAAATGTTCCTCATAGGTAATGGTGCTCATGGTGATGATCCCAAAACCTACAACGAGGCGATATCAGATATCGACTCCGAGAAATGGCTTGAGGCAATGAAGTCAGAAATTGACTCGATGCACTCAAACCAAGTCTGGACCTTGGTAGATCCACCAGAAGGTATAGTACCTATTGGGTGTAAATGGATCTTCAAGAGAAAGATTGGTGCAGATGGGAAATGTGGAGACATTCAAGGCTAGACTAGTGGCAAAAGGTTATAGTCAACGCGAAGGCATTGACTATCAGGATACCTTTTCCCAGTAGGCTATGCTAAAATCCATCCGCACATTGCTTGCCGTTGCAGCCTATTTCGATTATGAAATATGGCAAATGGACGTGAAAACGGCATTCCTTAAATGGATATCTTGAGGAAGATATCTATATGGAACAGCCGCTAGGTTTCACATCCAGTGATACTGATCACAAGGTTTGCAAGCTGCAAAGGTCCATATATGGACTTAAGCAAGCATCTCGGAGCTGGAACACTCATTTCAATGATGTGATCAAAAAAGTTTGGTTTCATCAAAAATGAAGAGGAACCATGTGTTTTCAAAAGGGTCAGTGGGAGCGCTGTTGTCTTCCTCGTATTGTACGTGGATGACATCCTCCTTATTGGGAATGATATTCCCATGTTGACATCAGTCAAGATGTGGTTGTCCAAGGAATTCTCCATGAAAGACCTAGGTGAAGCATCCTTTATTCTAGGAATTAAGGTCTATAGGGATAGACCGAATAGGATGCTAGGACTTTCACAGAAGATGTACATAGAGGAAGTACTAAAGAGGTTTAGTATGGAAAACTCTAAGAGGGGATTAATACCCTTCAGACATGGTATTCATCTTTCCAAGAAGATGTGCCCCAGCACACCTGAGGAAATAGAACGCATGAGCAAGATCCCTTATGCTTCTGCAATAGGGAGCCTCATGTATGCCATGCTATGTACACGACCTGATATAGCCCATGCTGTGAGTGTCACAAGCAGATATCAGTCAAATCCAGGTGAAGAACACTGGACTTCTGTGAAATGTATCCTTAAGTACTTGAGAAGAACTAAGGATATGATGTTGGTCTTTGGTAATGGAGAACTCCAAGTTCCAGGGATACACAGACTCGGACTTCATGTCCGATATAGATGATCGAAAGTCGACATCTGGAAGTCTGTTTGTGTGCAATGGTGGAGCTGTCAGCTGGAAGAGTTCCAAGCAAACTGTGATAGCAGATTCCACCATGGAAGCAGAATATATCGCTGCATCAGAGGCTGCAAAGGAAGCATTCTGGTACAAGAAGTTTGCTGCAGAAATTGGAGTAATGCCATCAGATGCCATTCCTCTTTACTGCGACAACAATGGCGCCATAGCCCTTGCTAAGGAGCCGAGGTCTCACCAGAAATCCAAGCACATTGAGCGGCGATACCATCTCATCCGCGATTACCTTGAGAAAGGTTACGTTGAGGTCAAGAGAGTCAACTCCACAGATAATGTGGCAGACCCACTTACAAAGCCGTTGGGCCAGCAGAAGATCGAAGCCCACCTTGAGAAGATGGGACTTAGACTTGTAGCCAATTGGCTTTAGGACAAGTGGGAGATTGTTAGATATATGTGCCCTAGAAGCCAGAATTGGCTGACACTTGTAATACACTTCTAGGGGCAAAATTATAATTTTGACTATAATTAATAAAATGGGTTATTTTCTATCACATATGTGTATTTAGTGTCTGTGATACATCCTTTGAGTTAATGGTAATGATAATTCATATTTTCAAGAGTTGAAAATTTAAGACATGAATAATCATTATTAACTCATAAAATGCTCCCGACCATAGGATCATCACGAGGATGGTGATTGATCCGGAAGGTTGGTGTACAATCGCTTCTCTTTAGTAGATGAGTCTTGAGTCTACGGTGTGGAGACACCGGAGCGAGAGTACAGGTACTCGTTAGAGAACGAGGGCACTGAGCGTGACCACCTCGAGTAGTCATTAGGAAGTCTACCTTCTCGTCAATGACTGACTCGATGCTGCAGTAGTGTGTCTGGTTCTGGTTCTTTGACCTGAGATGCATCGGCAGTTCACCTTGAGGGTGTTATAGTTTGACTACACCATTACTCGGTCTCCTAGCCATATGGAACCCTGAGGTGTATGTTGGCTATAGCATGTTCATTGTAGGAACTGGATTGCATCAAGATGGAATCTATCTACCTCGGTGGTAGAGGAGCAGCCCTATGATGATCATGAGAATCAAGTCCAGAAGCCCATGGCCATGGCAGAGTGAAATAATAGAAAGAGTTTCTATTTAGATTTTCACATTGGACTCGAATCGAATGATTACATCATATGACAGAGACTAGGGTTTGACGAGTTCACCTTAACCCTAATCTGATCGGGGCTCAAGATAGAAGAACTTAATCACACAGGTAGCTGCACCAAGAGGTTCGCATTCAGCTCTGATGGGTTGCCACCATATACTGCTAGGTGTCACTGGTGGATTTTGGGAGCAATTAGAATGATTTAGATGATCGATCATTCTAGCTGTTCGAATCAGAAGAGTTCTGATCCATCGAAAGGAGTTTCGATGATGTCGATGATAGAGATCATGACATATCCCATTACCATACAGAACTGAACCTAACTGGGTCACACAAACAAGGGTTTGAATCTGGTGATCATCAATTGAACTGATCTAGTTCAATTGATCTGAATGAGATTCAATTAGGTTCAAGGAAATCGTGCTAGCACTCGATTGAACCTAACGTTCTTCTTTTACTATCATAAATAAGTTGTCCTGACTGAGCCAAAGGAGTTTGTGCTCAATCAGAGGCCTTCATATGGTCTGACTGGAGGTTGTCCAAGTCAGAATAGGTTGTCTTATTTTGTAAGACATTACCTGCCATTTTTGGTCACCTGCCATTTCTTGTTCTTTGACTTTGGTCAAAAGTCTACCTTTGACTGGTCAAATGTTGACCATTGACACTTTGACTTTTGACCACATGTCATGCACCTATTGGAGAGCTGGTGGGGGCCTTGTCCCCCTGCCAGAACCTGGCAAGGAGAAGGGCGCACGCCAAGGGTGGCGTGAGCCCAAGTTGGAGGCGCCTAGGAGTCCTTGTTGGACAAGGACTCCACCTCCTTTTGGATTCCAATCAGAGTTCTACTAAGAATCCAGTTTGACTGGTCTTAGGCACCCTCTAAGGAGGAATCCAGGGGTCTCTATTCCAACCAATCAGATTTAGATCTGATTTCACAAAGGGTTGTGATTGGTTGGAGGAAGAGGAGTTGGATCACAAGAGGTCTATAAATAAGACCCTGCGCCCAACCCTAAATTCTAATGAATGAATCAATTGAGATACGCCCCAAGGCTGCCTCTCCCCTCCTTCTCCATGCCATAGTCTCTTCTCCCCTTGCTCTCCACGTCCAAAAGAGTTTTGGACTTAGGTTGGTGCGATTCAGATCAAGGAAAGGCGATCAAAAAGCAAGAAGGCTGCGCTGCTGCAAAAGGACGACTGCAGATCTTCAAAAGAGTTTTGAAGATCCTCCAGATCAGATCCAGATCTAATTTTTGGAGGTGTGATAGAGAAGAAGAGGATCTCCAGATCCAACCTGAGTGGATACCGGTAGAGGCCAGGCGCTTGCGTGGCTAGATCCAGAACCTTCCGCTGCAATCAGGATCATCTAACAGGGTAATAGGATTACCCAAATCAGGTAAATTAAATTTGATTTAATTTATCTTATTTTATTTTATTTATTAAAATAATAAGAATCAGATCTGAAACATATCAAGATCTGATTGAGATCAAGAGAAAATTTTTTGAAATATATCTCTTGATCTAATCAGATCTGGACGAACCTGGATCCGGAAAATCAGGATTTTCCTTCAAAGATTGATGAAACCTTGCTAAAAGTCAGGTCTCTCAGAAATCTAAGCACATCAGCCGATACTCTCTGCGATTACCTGAGAAGGGTTACGTCGAGGTCAAGAGAGTCACTCCGAGATAATGGTGCCCCTTAAAAGTCGTTGGGCCAGCAGAAGATCGAAGCCCACCTTAAGAAGATGGGACTTAGATTTGTAGTCAATTGGCTTTAGGTCAAGTGAGAGTTTGTTAGATATATGTGTGTCCTAGAAGTCAGAATTGACTAACACTTGTAATATACTTCTAGGGACAATACTATAATTTTGACTATAAATAATAAAATAGATTATTTTCTATCACATAGGTGTATTTTGTGTCTGTGATACATCCTTTGAGTTAATGGTAATGATAATTCTTATTTTCAAGAGTTGAAAATTTAAGACAAAAATTTTCATTATTAACTCATAAAATGCTCTTGACCATAGGATCATCATGAGGATGGTGATTGATCCAGACAGTTAGTGTACAATCGCTTCTTTATAGTAGATGAGTTTTGAGTTTATCATGTAGAGACACCAGAGTGAGAGTACAGGTACTCGTTAGAGAACGAGGGCACTGAGCGTGACCACCTGAAGTAGTCATAAGAAAGTCTATCTTCTCATTGATGACTGACTCGAAGCTGCAATAGTGTGTCTAGTTCTTTGACCTGAGGTGCATCAATAGTTCACGTTGAGGGTGTTATAGTTTGACTACACTATGACTCGATCTCCTAGCCATTCGAAATTCTGAGATGTATGTTGGCTATAGCATGTTCATTATAGGAATTGGATTGCACCAAGATAGAATCTATCTACCTCGGTGGATGAGGAGCAGCCCTATGATGATCATGAGAATCAAGTCCATAAGCCCATGGCCATGGTAGAGAGTGAAATAATAGAAAAAAGTTTCTATTAAGGTTTTCACATTGGACTTGAATTGAATGATTAAATCATATGATAGAAATTAGGGTTTGATGAGTTCACCTTAACCCTAATCTGATCGGAGCTCAAGATAGAAGAACTTAATCACACAAGTAGCTTTATCGAGAGGTTCATCTTCAGTTTTGATGGGTTGCCACCATATACTGCTAGGTGTCACTGATGGATTTTGGGAGCAATTAGAATGATTTAGATGATCGACATTCTAAGTTGTCTGAATCAGAAGAGTTCTGATCCATCGAAAGAAGTTTCGATGATGTTGATGATGAAGATCACTATATATCTCATTACCATACAGAACTAAACCTAACTGGATCATACAAATAAGGGTTTGGATCTGGATATCATCAATTGGACTAATTCAGTTCAATTACTTTGAATTAGATTCAATTAGGTTCAAGAAAATCGTGCTAGCACACGATTGAACCTAACATTCTTCTTTTTCTATCATCAAAAGTTATCTCGACTGAGCTAAATGAGTTTGTGCTCACTCAGGTACCTTTACCTAATCTGATTAGAGCTTGTTCAGATCAGAAAAGGATTGTCTTAATTTATGAGATAAATTTAAGACAACACCTGCCATTTTTCGTCATCTGCTAATTCTTGTCCTTTAACTTTGGTCAAACATTGACCTTTGACCCTTGGACATCTGCTCATGTATCATCACTTATTGGAGAGTAGATAGGGGCTTGTCCCTTCACTAAAAATTGGAAAGGAGGGGGTGTATGCCTAGGATGGCGTGCGCCCATGGATAGGGATGCCTGGAGTCCCATATGGATGGGACTTCAGGTTGCTTCTTGGATTCAAACTAAAGTGACCCTCACCTATAGACTTTGATCAGTCTTAGACACCACTTTAGGATGAATCTATGGGTCTCTCATCTGATTGGATCAAGTGATGTCATTCCATCAATCAGATTTAGATTTGATTAAATGAAGCAACGTGATTGGCCGGGGTGATGTGGTACTGCATGGCGTAGCAGGATCTATATAAAGATCTATCTGCGCCCACTTTTCATAGACTTCTCTCCTAGCCATGCCCCAAAGCTGCCCCTCTCCCTCCTCTATGCCATCTTTTTGATCCTCTCTCTCCTCTCCATGCCCAATAAAGTTGGGCCTTCAGATTAGTGCGATTCAAGCAAGAAAAGACTGACGAGAAAGGAAGAAGGCAGCACTGCTGCAGAGATGATAATAGATCATCGAAAGGAGTTTCGAAGATCTTTCAAATTAGATTCAGATTTAATTTAAAAAAAAAAAAGAGATAAAGATCTTCAGATCCAATCCAAGTGGATATCGGTAGAGGCCATGTGCTTGCATGGCTAGATCTAGAACCTCAGGGCTTTAGCACGATCATCAACGAATAATCAAATTACCCAGACTTAAGATAAAATTAATTTAGTTTAATTTAATTTAATTTTTTTATTTATTAGATCGTAAAATTAGATCTAGAAAATGTCAGATCTAATTAGGATCTAAGAGAAAATTTTTAAAATACACATCTCGATCTAATCAGATCTGAATGAACCTGATCTCGAGAAATCAAAATTTTTTCTTCAGGATTGGCCCCCTAGGTGACTTCCATAGATTTCTTCATGAACCTCTCGCAAGGCATAATCAGCTTTTGAGGGACATAAGCATCTCAAGAGAGGTAGAGAAAAAGATCGCTTGTATAGATCATTATTGAGTAATATATATCTAGTGGCTTGGTTCCTGATTTTTCGAGCTTTCTTTCGATCCGATGGCATTTCTCTTATCCTCAAATACTTTATGATTGGGTGCATCTAGCTAGGTTCTCCATTGATTTGTTGAACTATGGTGGGCTCTTTTAAGCTCAAAGCTTTCAGGATCTTAAAGTAAGTTTTTTTACTCAGGTCGGCAGGCAGCAAGGATGCGAGCTTTGATAGAGTGTTGGCTTTGACATTTTGTATCCTGAAAATCTATTGGATATAAAAATATCTAAAGGATGAAGTCAATTCTTTTATCTTTTGAAGGTATTTTTTCATGTTCTCTTCTTGGGTTTCGTATTCTTCTTTGATTTGCCCCACCACCAGCTGAGAGTCACTAAATATCTTTAAGCATTAGACCTTGATTTCTTGAGCAATTTTCAATCTAACAATAAGGGCCTCATATTCTATCTTATTATTAATAGTTGAAAACTCAAAGCGGAATGCATATACCACTACGTCTCCTTTCGAACTGGATAAAATAAGCCCAACTCCCAACCCTATTGAGTTCGAAGAGCCATCGACATGTAAGGTCCACATTTCTTTTGGATTCAATCTTAAGTTTTTGTTGCTTTCTGAACTCATGGGGTCTTCGGGTCCATTTAGTTGGTTTTTTTCTGAAGACTCCTCGTCCGGTACAGTGCATTCGAGGATGAAGTCTGTCAGGATTTGAGCTTTAATAGATGGCCTCAACCGGTATCGAATGTCCAATTTTGAGAGCTCTAGTATCCACTTTACAATCTAATCCGAAGTGTTTGGTCGGTGCAGAATCATCATCAAAGGCTGATTTGTGAGCACTATCCTAGTGTGAGCCTGGAAATAAGGTCAAAGTTTTCTTGCGGTGATGATAAGTGCAAAGATCAATTTCTCTAGCTTAGCATTTTTGATTTCTACATCATGAAGGATCTTGCTAACATAGTATATGGGCTTTTGAAGCCATCCCTCCTCTCAAACGAGAACCACGCTAATTGCCACTGGCAAAACAGTTAGGTAGAGAAGGAGCTCTTCGTTCGATAATGGTTTAGTCAGCAAAGGTAGAGAACCGAGATATTTTTTTAATACCTCAAAAGTTTTTTGGCATTCTAAGGTCCATTGAAGATTTATTGACTGCTTAAGTGTCTGAAAGAATAGAAGACACCTCTCGACCGATCTGAAAACAAAATGGTTGAGAGAGGCAACTTTTTCAATCAGACGTAGTACCTCTTTAATTATTTTTGACGGTGACATTTCCAAGATCGCCTTAATCTTGAGGATTTATTTCAATTCCTTAACGAAAAATCATAAAATCAAAACATTACTGGTGGTGACTTCGAAGGCATACTTTGTAGGATTCAGCTTTATTTGATATTGGCAAAGCATGTCAAAAATTTCATGAAGGTCTCACTATAAGAAAAATATTATTTAACAATAAAAATTTTGTAACAAATAGAATCAATTACTAATCAGTTATTAATTAACAATAAATTTATAATGGAATGCTCAACTTCATTGCTAATCTTGAAAAAATAAATTTACAATAGTTTACAATGGATTAGAAATGAAAAGTTTGCAACGGAATAACAACGGATCTGAAAACTATTGCTAAATTTTGCAAGAGATTTTCGCATATTATTGGCAACAAAATTGCAATGGATTAGCAACTAAATATTATAAAAAATATATAATTTTATAATAAAAACTTAGCAACAGATAGAATCTATTTCTAATCCATTGTTAATTGATAATGGATTTGCAATGAAATATTTAATTTTATTGCTAATATTGAAAAAATAAATTTATAACAGGCTTGCAATATATTAGATATGAAAATTTTGCAATAGAATAAAAATGGATCTAAAAATAGTTGCTAAATATTGCAGAAGGTTCTTGCTAATTAAAAATTAAAAAAATATATCTTTCTGTTAGCATGATATTTTCTCTCTCTTTTTCTCTCTCTTCTCTCCCTCTCTTTGAAAATATAAGTAATTTAGGCTCCATTGTTGAAGAAAGATATGATCAATTAACAGTATTAGATTTTATAATTATTTATTTTTATTAGTAGTTGCTTGTCTAGAATTTATATATTATCATAAATTTTTTTCATAGTTTTATTGATAACATGTTTGTTGTTTGACTTTATCTTTTATATTAATTTTATTTTTTTTATTTTTAATAAAATTTGAGTAAGAATCATGAAAAAAATAAAAAAATAATAAAATAGATAAATTATTTAGTTTTTATAAAAAATAAAAAATAATAAAAATACTAACATGACTTCAGAACCTTCTAAGATTTTCAAATGATAGGAAAAAAGGCAAAAAAAAAATTTCAATATGTAGGTACTTTATTATTTGAGAAATAATTTATTTATTTTTTATTTAATCCCTGAAAACCTCACACTAGATCAGCATATAGCAAGTGGACCTCTGACTTTCCTCGTGGAGGTGGGGAAATTCAAAAACCTTCCCTACTTTTTCGAAACCCCGCCCGCTATCTTTCTCCCTTCTTCCAAGACCCCACCCATCCCTCTCCTCACCCATCTCCCCACCAAAATCCTAAGCTCGAGATCTCAATCTCTCTCCTTCTCTTCGTCGCTCACTCGATCACTTTCTATCACCTTCTCCAATGGCCCCAGCCTGTGATGTCCCCTGCGATGTCGATGGCGTCTGCATGGTCTGCAAGGCAACGCCAATGGAGGTGGAGGTGTTGCTCTGCCAGACCTGCACCACCCCACAGCATGCTCCCTACCTCGCCTAACCATCAGAGACCCTCGCCTCGATCGTTGATTAGGAGTGCCCCGATTGCTCCTCGTCGGCCACTACATCGATCCCCGCCCCCGTCGCCACCCTATCCGGCACCTTCAGTGATTTGATCGCATCCATCTGGGCCATCGAGGTCGATACATCGCTGATCGAGCAGGAGAAGGTGAGGCGGCGGCAGGTGCTGGTGAGCGGCGGCGCGGTGCAAGCCATCGATAAGGAGGAGAAGGGAACCCCCCTCCCCATCCCCACCCCTCTCGGCCCTGATGCCCGCACCCACACTTGGATGGAGCCGAGCCTCGACATGGACAAGCTACGCTATGAGATCTTCTCCATTCTCGAGAACAAGTTCCTCTCCGGCCACCACGAACCCAATCTCTTCTTCTACCACTGGAAGGGCCTGCATCCTCTCCATTAATGGAGGCGGTTTCACCTCTGATGGCCTACTCGCCCACCTCGAGGCCTTTCTTCGCAAGCTCTCCAATGACCCCACCTCTTGAATCATAGACTTCTTCAACTTGGCCGCCAGATCTGGCGCTAGCGGGGTCCTCATCGCCATGCTTTTCGTTTGGGCCTCCAATATCTACCCGCTTTTCTCTGCCAACGAGGCCCACTGCCTCCTCTCAGAGAATTGCCCCCAACTTGCCACCTCTGATGAGCAGGAGTTCCACCATAGGATTTTCCAACGATCTGGCGGTGGTGACAAGGTGTTCTTCTGATGGATCTTTGGTGATGCGACGCTAGTCCCATGCTACAACCTGATTTTGGGGGTCCGGGTGCTCTCGCTCGGTGGCTGGTGGGCAGTCCGACCTCCTCCCCCAGCCCCTCTTCGGTCGCTCCAAGCCTCCCACCAGGTCGAAGCTCCTGAGGATGGAAAAAGCAGAGAAAAGTGGGGAAAGCAGAGGGAAAAATCAATAGAAAAAAAGGAAATATGAGAAATTAAATAGGTATATATTTTTTTTTCTTTTCAACTCTTTTCAACCATGTTGGTGATATTTTGATCCATATGATTTTAACTTATTATAGTTTTAGATTATTGTCATTTTACATTTTTTATTTCACTAATTGATCATGTGGTTTTGTTTCTTGGTCCGGCTTTTCATTCTCTTGCTCGAGCTATCATAATCCCTAATTTTTCTTGTGAGCCTTTAATTTATTTATATGTTATAGATGAGAAATTTAGTCTTCTTTTTTCAGTCTTTTTTTTTTTCTAACAAAATAAACTGAGATAAGAGTTTCAATGCCTTCTTCATTAATTAGGTATATGGTGGATCTAATGCAGAACATCTTTCCTTCTAATGGTTTATAAATTAAATGTAGAACAATTTTTCTTCCAGTATCTTTTGTGACCACTCTATATTTTAAGGTTAAAGTATTCCTTTGTTTCTCTTCTTTTTATTTCCTTCTCTGGTTTCAGATGTGTTTTTCTTTTTGCAAGATACCAAATTATCATGCATGTGCCAATAGTAAAATAATTCTAAAATCTCTAACCTGATTACTAGCAGTGGTACTTATCTTTGGCATTGCCTTTTATATTTCTATCTGACTGAAGAATTAATGCATGAAAATGAAATCACAATGGATGAAAATAATGGTGATGCCTGCTTATCTATATATTAGGATCTAAACATAATATGCATGCATATATCAATAGATCTAAAAATAAAACTATGTAATAAACTATTTACTATATCTACGTGTTCAGAACATAATATCTTTTTGTGGATAGTCAATCACTATAGTTTGAGTCCACCGAATAATTCTCTAGTATCACATCATAGCTGCACATATGTTCGGTCTCTACGGTTGGTCCACACGGAGTTTCTGATCCCGATCAGTCCCACTGGAGTGCTAGCTCCTCGTCGGAGCCTTTAATGATTGATCATGATCGATCCGATCGATCATATATTTTTTAATTTTTTAAATATTTTAAAAAATTATAATATAAATATTAAAGGATGATGAAGATGTGTTTCAAATTTGGAGATGATTCGATGCTCACAGCACTTGATCTCTCCACTCGAACCCAGATTTTCAAATCTAGGATTTCACTTGGTCCAAAAATCCTAACACACTAAAAGTTCTATCACGTCCTCTCTGTATGGAGTTTTTCTATGATATGAGTTTTAATGGAAAGATAACTTTTAGTTCTATAATTCTTATTTAGATCATATCTAAAAATAGGATATCCTTAGAGGTGAAAATCATAAGAGAAGAGAGGGATGAGGAAAAAGTAAAGTGCTATAGGATCCTCTTTACCTTCACTCCAAGATTTTTTTTCATTTAGAACTGATGCTCAAATACTCTAAAATTTTTACCACTTAATGCTAACCCCTTTTTATACATGCATAAAAATTCTCATAATTTATTGACATGAATATCATGGTAAAACTGTATGAAAAATGATAAGGATCGAGTGATTGAGAGGTTTTAACCACTCACTTGATTTCAAAAATCAAATGAGCCTCTTATCCTTATCCAACGCCTCCTTCATTATGTTTAACATGCAGAAAGACTCTTCTTCTATATGCATATTTTTATTTCTTAAAAAATATTCGACAAATAAAAGGAAGGGCGTGGGAAGCAGAGTGGAAAAGTCAAAAATGGTGGGCGCATGGAAGAATTTGAATTCAAAATTTATTTGACTTGGTCCTAATTGGTTTCAACCAAATTAATTAATTTAGACTCAATTAAATTAGATTAAATCCAACCAAATTAGACTTATTCTAATCAAATAAAATTTTAATCAAATTAAAAATTAATTAGATCTATATTCTGATCAAATCAGGGTCAAAACTCTCATAGCGATTAGGTCATCTCATGACCTGATCAGGTCAAATTTAATCGAATTTGATCGAATCTTCATCGCTCAATCAAATTGAGCTAATCAACAATCAAATTGCTATTTAATCATCTAAAAAATATCTGAGTTCAAATTGAATGGATTACTGGGCAATAGAGTCCTATCAACATAAAACTCTTAAAGAGTCCTAAATCAGTGGAACTCTTGAACCCAGTATCTCAAATAAATCAAACTTATAATCATAGAGTCTCAGACTAGTGAAACTCTTGATCAGAGAGTTCTAGATGAGTAGGACTCAGAGTCCCAGTCCAATAAAATTTTTGATCACAAAGTTTTAGTTCAGTGGGTCTCTTGATCACAGTATCTTAGATTATCAGAACTCACGATCAGAGAGTCTCAAACAAATAGAACTTAAAGTTTCAGTCTAGTAGGACTCTTGATCATAAAATTTTAGTCCAGTGGAACTCTTTGACTATAGAGTCCCAGATCAATGAAACTCTTGATCAGAGAATTCCAAACAAGTTGGACTCAGAGTTTCAATCCAGTAGGACTCTTAGTTATAGGGTTTCAGTCTAGTGAAACTCTTAATCATAGAGTTTCAGACTAATGAGACTCTTGATTAGTCATTAGATCAAGTAGAAACTCCTAATGTGTGTGATCCCACAGGTCCGAACCTAAGTCGGTAGCATAGAAATTAATTTCTATACTAATCGAAGTGACCATCTAGCAATGGTATCCAATGTTTGGATAGATCGAATAATTATAATCATAATATTTAAAATCTACACGAATATAGTTACCATATAATTCATCCTTATGATCTCTGTGTAATAGATGACTCAGGATTAGACTGTCAATTCTAGAAAAAACATTCATAGTGTCTCAAAGTAATTAATCCCGTGACTCCTCACTAAGACTATCCTGACCAAGATTTTGCTAAATTGAAATACAATTGAACACAGCTTCTGAAATCAAGAGTGATCAATCCCATCTTGATACACGCACCGACTCATAAGTATTTGACTATACCTAAAAATCTTTCATCACTGAATTAAAAATTCAGATAGTCCAACATTAAAATACAATGAGTTATTTGAAAGTTATCGTGGTGATCTTAGATCGGAGGAATATTTATACCCATATTTCATTGAAGCTAATCTTGATAGGAGAAAAGTTTTAAAGTTGGTCATGTTCAGTGTAGATGTACCCATACATCTTACTTGCATGTCATATTAGTGTCTCAGTACTTCTTGGTTATGAGGACAACCAATCTATATGGCACATAACGATCTATATTTGATAAACATTGTCGTCCTAAGTAACAACGTATCATTTGATCATGAACTATTTAAGGACTAAATGATAAATCCTTCTTTGCCGAATCTAGATAGTCCTAAGAACTTCATCACAACACAAGAGTTCATTAGAAGACAACAAAATTTATGATGAAAAATATCAAAATAACTTTTATTAATTTATAATTTATATATAATTATAAATATATGGCCCAACCATCAACAGACTGACGATTGGCTTTAAGACACATTCCCAATAGAATCAAAATGAATGCAAGGACTTTCTTTTCCTGATGCACATGCTTTGTTGCATGTTACCAGTAGAAGAAAAATACATGTCAAGGTGGATGGTTCATTTCTCGTATTTTTATCATTTCATTATTTTCCTCCATTTGATTTAGAAGTTTGACACTCAATTGCCTAACTTACTTATAGGGAGGTCGTGGATTGGTATAGTAAATCATGCAGAATATGAGGACAACATTTTAAAATATGATGTTCAGATTCTCGTTCTTTTCTATCTCTGCTTATATGCTGTATTTTCTTTGCTTACTTGTAAATACAACATTGCTTTCATGCAGAAAAGGAATAAAGAGAGTGAATCTAAAAGTGCAACCAGCAAGTTTGTGGAATCAGAAAGCACTCCTGGAAGGACAAGTTTCATCTCTTTAGTGAGTCAAATAAGTGGGAGTGCATCTTGTGAAAGTAAAAGCTTAACTATAAGAGACTTAGAAGCAATTTTTGTGATCAAACAACTCTAGGATCAGATTTTTTATAGGTCAAGTACACTATTCAAGTTTAAGATCTTAAAGCTGTATTACGATTGCATTATTTTTTATTTCATATAGATTAAATCACTAGAAATGGAGAAGGTTGCAATGTAGAGAAATTTGGATAATGCTATCGAGTTGGCAACCAAACAGAATGCTTCATTCAGATAGAAGTATGAAGAGGTAAAATCTGTCAAAATTTACTATAATCTAACTTTGTTTATTCCACCAGGTTTACGAATATATGCTTATCTTATGATGCAAAACTTTTTTTGCTTGTTACATTCTTTAGTTGGTGCAGTTCAATTTTCAGGATATGAATTACCTAAATTATTCATAATAAGCAAGCCTGTTCCTTTTTTTTTTGGACCTAGACCATGTGTTGGATTGCCTAAGTTGCCAATTCTTATTATTTTTGAGTTAAATATTAGCCTTTTTTTCTTTATCCATATCAATGGTTTATGCATATTCAGTTTTCTCATCTTTGTTGTCCTTATGTTATTTTGCTTCAGCATGTTATATCATCCATGCATGGATCTCTTATCAAGCTTTATATTATAAATATCATATTGTAGTAGTTTTAGTTGTTACTTATATTGTTAAGCAAAGCAATTATTAATTCATTAAGTTAAAACTTTATAAATTGGCATCATCATGCACCATTGATCAGTAATTCTGAATCTTCAACCAAAGAATTAGGTCAAAATTCATTAAGTTAAAACTTTATAAATTTCGAACTAATCTTTTCTAGGTGCAAAAACCTTCATAGCTCAGTAGTCAAAATTTATTTCATGTGGCTATTCAGTGGCAATGTTTGCCATGATAGTCAAATTTATTGTAGGCCTTGGAATCATGATCGCATCCTCACTTGCTGTTGGACTTTAGGGCTTGCTTTTGCATGTAGCTGTTGTATAGGTAAGTATGATTAAATATCATCATTTTCTATTTTATTTTTATTAGTAGCCCAATTTGTTGCTTGTCTATACTTCTTGGTCAAAATTTTATAGCTCAAAAACTTTAGATTACTCTAAGAGAAGCATGGTTGATAGATTAAAATTGCACAAGGCTCAGCATGTTAACAAGTGCAAAGAAATACTTTACATGATGGTTCCATTTCTTCTCCTTTTTGCAAAAAGGAGGGACAAATTTTGGTTTATTCCTTTTGTCTACAAGACATTAGCTGATATTTTCTATTATGGCTAGAACCAAATCAAAGGAGTTCAAAATAACATCATCTTCCTATGGGTTGCACCATGGAATTAGCCGATACTTGATGGACTGCTCCTTTTGGTTGGATACGTCTGCCAATAAACACACAACGTACTCCTATTGCACCATCTTCAGCTCCACAAGAGGTAAAAAAAAAATATCGCTTTACTTTTTCTTTACTTGTGCTTTTTTTATCATTTTTTTTATTTTTAATGTATGATGTTAGGTATCTACTTCGAAGCATCATTAATCGGGGGACAATAAAGATGGACAAAATACCGATGGCGGCGATATGCACCTAGGAACTCCATAGGCATCATTTTTTGTTATCTTTTATTTTATGTATGAGAATCTTGTTGGATATATATATTTTATCTTGATACCATGTGTACTTTATGCATGCTTTGATATACTATTCATACTTTTTAATATAAGTACTTTATTAAATTTTTGATGTCATTGAATGAAGAATTGGTATTATTGTTGGATGGCTTAAAATGATCATGGTTGTTGTTGGATATCAAAAAATAGCACTTTAGCAATAGAAACAAATTTTAAAATACATGAATTAGCAACGGATTTACAAGACATTAGCAATGGATATTTAAAATTTGTGCAACGGCTTAAAAATGGAATTGCAATGAAATATTAAAACTTTAGCAACGTAGTAGAAATGGATTTACAATAAAATCCCTAAAGAAAGCAATGAAATAGAAATAGAGTTGCAACTAAATACTACTTTAACAACTGAATAGAAATGGATTTATAATAAAATATTAAAATAATAGCAATGGCTTTACAATGGAATAGCAATGGACTAGTAATAAAAATTTAAAAGTTTAACAATAAATTAGTAACTGATTTGCAATGAAAGAGCTATGGAAATTATTTGTTTCGCAAACTCATTATTCAAAAATGAGCAACGAAATAATTCTATTGCTATTCCATTGCAAAAAAGATTTGGCAATGGAATAGCAACAGATATGAGTTTCGTTGCTAATTAGCTATGAGAAATTTAACAATACATGCAAATCTGTTGCTAATTCGTTGCTAAATAGTTTAGTAACGGATTAGCAATGGATTTTATCCATTGTTAAGTAGTCTTTTCTAGTAATGTCTTGCACATGATTAGGTATCGCTCAGCTCTTGACCAGCATATCATCAACATACGCCTCTATGTTTTTACTGATTTGATCTTTAAAAATTTTATTGACTAGCCTTTGATATATGGCTCCTATATTTTTTAGCCCAAAGAGCATCACCCTGTAATAGTAAAGCCTATGGTCAGTTACGAAAGCTATTTTCTCATCATTTTCTGGGGCTATCCAAATTTGGTTGTAACAAAAAAAAGACATCCATGAAGCTATGGAGCTCATGTCCAAAAGTAGCATTGACCAGTTGATCGATTCGAGGCAACAGATAACTATCTTTAGGATAGGCTTCATTCAAATTAGTAAAGTTCATACATATACGCCATTTTCTATTTGCCTTTTTCACTAGAACAACGTTTGCCAGCCAGTCGGGGTATATTGCTTCTCTGATGAAACTAACTTTTATCGATTTATCCAGCTCCTTAGCAATTATCTTTTGGCATTCTAGGGCAAAGCTTCGCTTCTTTTACTTAATCGAACAACAGGTTGGGTCTACTCTTAGATGATGAGCCATCACCTTTGGATCGATCCCAGGCATATCGATGATTGACCAGGCAAAGAGGTCTACATTTGCCTGCAAAAGATTAATCAGTTGATATTTTGTTATCCGATCAAGGTAGGATCCAATCTTTACAGTTTGATGGAAGTTCTCCTTTCTTAGTGGAATCTCCTGGAGGTCATCAGACAGTTGGACCCAATTTTCTGCCAAATCATTTCGCGCATCTAGCCCTATTGGGAGCTTGGGCTGGTTTTCCACCAGGTTTTTTATCTGGAGCTTGGCAGCAAAACATTATCTGACGACAATCTGATTGCCTCAGATCTCCTCCACTCCATGAATTATTGGAAATTTGATCATAAGGTGATAGCTGGACATAATAGCTTTAAGCTTTCATACGCTTGGCCTTCCAAGGATAGCATTATAGGCCGAAGGAAGCTTCACGATAAGAAAATCCACCTGTATTGTTACCTGCTAAGGTGGGGTGCCTACTGTTACAGGTAATTTGATCATTCCTTTCAGAATTATGGAGCTTCTAGAAAATTCTTGGATCGGCATGCCAAATTGAGTTAACCGATCGAGAGAGAGTCCCATAATGGAGAAAGCAGAAAAATACAAGATATCGACTGAGCTTCTATTATCAACAAGTATGCGGCATATATTATAATCAGAGACATTTAAAGAGACAATCATAGCATCATTATGCGATTGCTGTACATCCTCTGCATCCTGCTCTATGAAGATTATTGGTTCTTCAAGCCTATCCCAGCATCTTGGCTTTTTTGTTACTGCCACCTCGAACGACCCTCTAATGATCATATGAATCTCACCATGGAGAGGTCACTCTTTAGCTACTGTTGAATCTCTCTCCTCCGGCACAGGCATTGGCACTTGGCATTGAGGCTGAACAGGTGGTTGCCGGGCTCTTGGCGGAGGTCATCGTGGGGAAGTTCTTCCATGGACAAAGCACTCCAGCCTTCCCTCCCGAATCAACTTTTCAATGGCATCGTGGAGGAGGTGGCATTCTTCAGTATCGTGACCATGGTCACGATGGTAGAAGCAAAACCTCATCGAATCACAACATTTCGGGTTCGTCAGCATCTTCAGAGGTTGGGGGAGTTGGTATTGGATTTGCATCAGAACTTCTCCCCAGATGGCATTCAGAGGCATGTAATTATAGAAACGCCTTGATGGAGACCGACGGTTTTGGAAGAAACTTTTGCCTTTAAGCTTTCTAGATGGAGAGCGGGAATGCTGTCGATGAGCTTCCTTTTTTGACGGGAGGCGCTCCTAATTTGACCCATCGGAATAGCATCGATAAGGGTTTCTTCAGCAAAAACTTCTTCTATGTTGGTATACTTCCTTGCCCGCTCTAGTATACCAGCATAATCCTGAGGATAGGACTTTTTTAATGACCTTTTTAGATCATTTTTCTATAATCCATCCATAAAAGTGAACATTGCGATCGATTGATTTAGATCATGAACCTTCAGGGTCGCCGTATTAAAATGACTCACATAACTATGGATCGACTCACCATCCTTTTGATGGATGGTATTTAGGTAGTCAGACCGCTTCTGCTATTTGCGATTGTTAACAAAGTGCACCACTAGAGATCAACTTAGTTCTTCAAAGAAATGTATCGAGCCCAATTTTAGACTAGAGTACCACTGTTGGACTGCTCCCTTAAGAGTAGCGGAGAATGCCCGATAGAGAGTGGCATCTGATGCTCCCTGAAAGAGCAAAGCTATCTTGAAAGTCTCAACATGATCGACGAGATCAGCGATCCCATCATAGGTCTTGAGCTGAGGCAGTTTAAAACCCGATGACGGTAACTCCTTCAGGATCTTCTTGTCAAAGGAGGGCTTGCCACTGAGACCGTTAAAGGGTCGAGAAGAAGATGTTTTATTCAAGGCTTGAAGCTTCTTATCGAACACTTGAAATTATTTTTCAATCATCAACTCTCGAACAGTATAGGCCTTGGACTACTGAGAAGATCGACGATCGGGAGTGGAATCATGCCCTGACTATGGGCTAAGGGATCGTCGATGGGGTTGCCTCCTCCTAGGGCTTTGTGGAGGTGCTTGAGTAGGTTCGGCTTGTTGTTATAGATAGGATGCTGGTGGCTGAAGCGGCATCGCTGCTGGGGGTGCAGATGGAAGTACTGCATGAGGTATTGACTGCATCGTTGAGGATGGTACAGGGACAACCTGATTTGGCTATGGCACCATTGAAGAAGGCGCGATCATAGTTTGGACCGTCTAGATAGCGGCCGTCAAAGAATGAACTTACTGGAGGAGCAGATTTAAACTGATCCATGGTGATGTGGGTCGACTGGATAGGTAGAGAGGTTTCCACCGTAGGGGGCTGAACATGATTTTCAACCTGCAAATCTATCTATTGAGAGGTAGTAGCTTCCGCGACATCATTGAGATGCGATGAGGTCTTTTTAGGAGTCATAAGATAGGCCCTTCCTCTATCTGTTGTTGCTGAAAACTGTATGCTTCGAAAGTGAAGCGGTCAGTTGCTCGCAAAAGATGCTGGAGTGACGTGCAAAATAAAGTCTGAATCGAAGGAATTGACTCCGGTGAGGATCCTCCAATGCTCAAGTCAGTAGAGAACAATCAAGCAACAATGGATTCTCTGAGAGAAATTTTTTTGCTTACCTGGGTCGGAGTTTTTGATATTTGTGGGAAAGCTTTATGCGATTGTTGCACTATTCTGTTAATCTTGGGCCGTTAATGTTATCGTGGCAAGATTTTGGGCGCTCTTCGAATGGGAAGGTTGTTATCAGTATGATTAGAATGCCTTATCCACCATCGATAATTTGGGCTGAGTGGAGAATAGTTTGTTTGTGGCTGGATTACAGCTATGTTGCCATTAATCTACAAGATGAGTCACTTATCCGAAGTGATTTATAAATTATCAACATCATCCAAAGTGTTCTCCAGAAAGAATGGATCGGGTCCACTTCTGGAGACAAGACATCAGTTTAGAGGATATTATGGTAATTTTTCTATCTTCCGAACGTTTGTGGATACGAACTAGACTGGGATGTTTCGAAGGTAGATCGAGCGATCTGAGATATTTATGTTACCATCGTAACAATCATTACTAAGGAATATCTAGCACTCTTTCACTTTGAAGATCCCTCTTACGTTCCATTTCCATATAACTATGTTGGGTGCATTGGGTAGGCTAATTTCTTTGATTGAGCTCAAGAATTGTTGAAAAAATACCGCCATATTCGATGAGATATCCTCTCTAAATTGGATTATAGGATCAGCTTTAAAGAGAAATCTTTCCACTATTATTTTTTGCTTTAAAGCAAGTAGGTAAAGCATTGGGTATGTAACTTTCAAAGGTTCCATATTATACTAATGATCATCCCACATCGAAATTAGCTTGCCATTTTTCAACTTGAATTGCACACTCTGATGAAAAAAGGTGTTTACCTTAACTACACTTTTCCAAGCGAAGGAGGCATGTTTTAGCTTTTTTATCTCCGTTTGGCTTGGAATTTTGTTGCTGTAGTGCAGATTATGAATGAGAGTTCTCCAAGTTTTGTTATGATCTTGATAAAATCTCCACCAATGTTTAAATTTTAAATTTAGTACTCATAATCCTCTAAATTTTTTTGGTCTACATACCTAGTTGGTGAGGTAGTGAATACTATGATAGGTTTTGTCTCTCCTTCATAAAAAGTTTTTTCATTTCTTATCAATCTTCTCAAGAATTTTCTGTGGGAGTAACAGTGATGACATCCAGTAAATAGGGATGAAACTGAGTACTGTATTAACCAAAGTTAATCTCCCTCTAATTGATAGTACTTTGCCTTTCTACGCTGCTAATTTTCTTTCTATTTTATTTTCCAACACCTTTCAGTCATATGCATATGGTTTCCTAAAGTGAAGTGGTAGACCAAGATAATTTGTTGATAGTGAAGCACTACTACATCCCATGAATTATGCAATATACTTGGTTACTGATTCTGAAATACCAAAACTATATAATGAGCTTTTATCAAAATAAATTTTTAAGCCAATTGCAAATTCATAAGCATAGAGTATGAATTTCAAATTTGAGGTATGTTGTTGATTGGTGTTGTATATTAACAATGTATCATCTGCATACTATATGTATAAGATGTCACATGTTGTTTTTTTTGGTCCAATATCATTGATCAAATTATTTGAAGCTGCTACTTTAAGAATTCTTCCAAGAAGATCTGATGCTAGGACCAATAATATTGGTGAAAGTGGGTTACCTTGCTTAGGCCTCCGTTTGGCTTGAATGCAAAGGATCTCCATTTAATAACAATAAGCAAATTTGCTATTGAAATAACAATGTCCGTTATCTTGTCTATCATCATAAATCCAAACTATTTTATCCAAAAATTTATAATTAAAATAAAATATGACCTGAATTTTTTCAAGCAAAATCAAACTTCTAGTCCTACTCTAAGCCAACAAAATTCATCAAAAAAAAAAAAAAAAATGAAATGACAACTTTGACTTACAAACATGGATCCAAATTAAGTGAATCAATGAATCAAGCAACTTTGATATTACATTCCTTTAGAAAAAAACTTTGACCACACATTCTCCCACATGCTAAATACCATGAGCAACTTGATTTCTACATAACCATTAATTCCTACATGCGATGAATCTTTACATGTATGTCCTTCTTATTCTTCTAAAGATATGCAATATTGCTAGAAATTACATATACCAAAACCTTGGGAAAAATACTTCCCATGGATGCTAACCCGATCTCTTTCAAGGAGTTGGTAATATTCATAATCTTGTTTATCATCATAAACCCAAACTATTTTATCCAAAAACTTATAATCAAAATAAAATATGCCTCAAAATCTTTCAAAAAAAAATCAAACTTCCACTCCTACTCTTAAGCCAACGAAATTCATCAGAAACCGAAAAACAACTTTGACTACAAACATGGGTTCAAATTAAATGAATCAATGAATTAAGCAACTTTGATGATACATTCCATTTGAAAAAAAATTATAAAATTTGATCATACATTCTCCCACATGCTAAATACCATGGGCAACTCAAATTCTACATAACCATTATGTCAAAGGTCACGCGTTCTTCTAGGGTTGGTAGTTGATTTTAAACAGAAACGGAACCTTCTCCCATTCAATTATTTATTATACTGCGGTGCGTGGCTTGCGTGGCAGCTTGTGCCTGCAATTTTCTATGCACTCTTGATCGTGGAAAGGACTCCCTAAAGGCAAAAGTACTCGTAGAAGAATGCAAATCCACGTGCTAGCTATATGAAAATGGGCACCCTTCTCACCAACCCTCTAAAAGATGATAATAAAATTTAATTAAGGTAGTAATCATCTTCTAATCATGCATGATTTTTTCGGTAAAAAGTCACTTATGATTAAAAACTGTCACCTAACTCTGAATCTCGTCCATTTTAGAATGCTAATCGCCGAAAAGTATAGAGAAAAGAGCATGCTGCGGGCACGCCATGCACCTACAAGGAACGCACCGAGGCCAAACATATCATAGCTCTGATGATGATGTGGATCTAGTCTTATCTCATCTTCTGCGTACATTTCTAAGTTAATTATCTTATCCTTCTTCATCATTTACGTACCGACCAATAACTTGTGGGAAGCTTTTGTCATGCATGACTCTGAATGGAGGAAATTCCAATCCCATGCATACGTAAGCAGGAGATCTAGCTATCCATCTCTACTGGTGTAGATCTAATAGAATGATACAAAAAAATGAAAAGAATTTTGATGAGAGCGGTATCCTCTTTAACTTTAAGCAAAATTTTATATAGATAATGGCTACTAATGAAACTCGACTCGACTAAAGGGACCTATGCGAATTTGTGGAGAAGATTGTAGCTTGTAGGAGGAATTTTTCCTTTCAATCTCTTTGACTAACATTGTTTATTTCAAGTTTGCCTGAGAGAGGCCAACAACTTGTAATTCAGTTGGCTAGCACCTCCCCTCAAGGACTTGCCTCGGAAAGGTGCCAACTTATCAAGTTAGTCGAATCTTTATAGTTCGGCTAAGTGACAATTTTACCTTCATCAGAGTTGGAGTTTGAGGGATTGGGTATTTGGAGGAGGGCTACTTCCATTATCTAACTCATTGCTTACAAACCTTTCTATCAACAAAAAAGATTTATTAAAGGAGGTCCAACATTCAAATTTTAGGTGACTAATATAGAAATGATAATTTTAGTCAACCCATTCGATATCTGACCCGATTCGATCCAAATATGATGGATAAAATACTCGAAGTGAATTTTGATCGTATACGGATAATGGTATGTCTTGCCTGGAATCCAATTTGATATAAACTTAACCTAAATTCATTCTTTTGAAATTATAATTATTTTATAATATTTGTATGATAAATTTTTTATATGATTCAATCTTTTTTATTTATCTAATCCAATCCGATCCACGTCACTACTTCATCCGACCTAACTCAGAATGGTACAAGTGTAGAGTCTTTAATACCTAAATGGATACGGATATTGACCAAGTTTTTAATGCCTAAATGGATATGGATATTGACCAATCTGATCTATCCACGTTGCCATCTCTAGTCGTATTCGTATATTAAATGAAATAATTTTTCAGAAAGAGGGCATACTTATGCTTGTTACCAAAATTACGTAAGATACATATTTTAAGTTCTTCCATGATGTAGAATATGAAAATTACCTTTTGACCCTGTGGAGTCCGATTTAATTTCACTCTGTTGCAATTTCTTTGCTAACAACCATGACCGGCTCTATGCCCCATTGTGGCCGGCTCCAGAGTCAATGCTACGGGGTGCTAGTCCAAGAATCTGGTCTTATCATTGAGATCGATGCTAATCTCACCATCTATTTTCCATATTGCCGATGAGGTGGCGGACAGTGAACGAGGTCTTGGGGGTGATAAGGAAGCTGTAGTTAAGTACGGCAAAGTCGGTGCCGTCTTCTTAAGGGTTTGGAATGGGGTGGTGGTGGTGGTGCATTTGGATCATTGAGGGGGGTCGGAGCATTCAGGGCGAGGGCTCAAGAGGTAGGAGGAGACGAGGAAGTATGGGTGGGGAGTGAGGTGAAGGCTATTCGAGGGTTTGGGGAAGGAGGAAGCCATGGAGGGGTACTCGGGTGCCGACGGAGGCAACTTGTGGTGGATTTTAGAATCGGTGAAGTAAAGTCTAAATGGGTACCTTTCTAATGGCAGAGAGGAAAATAAAAAAGAAAAAAAATAATTAGGGAAAGAGAGCCTACACGGAGGTAGTTTTTGATAGATTTAATCTATCACATTCCTTACAAAACCAATAAAAAGATACAACATTAACATTTTGAACCAAAAAATTTAGTGTTGTTGTGGTTAGGGGCTCGTGATTTAGACGGATCTCTGCTGTCATATACATGAGGTATTATTCACTTAGCATATGGTCTCATGATTTTATCTTTTAAAAGATGCCTTATGAAGAAAAAAAATTTTCATTCTATATGAGTCAAAGCCATTTTTTACTTATGATTAATATGAGATTAATGATGCTCTTCTATCTACATTACAACAAGCAGTATGTTAAGATAGCTATAAAATTTTTTAGTCCAAAATATTGAGATGGGATTTTTTTTATGTCCGTGGTAGATTAAGTCTATCAAGAATTTTCCATTTATAAGAGGATATTTTTTTATAACCTAGTTAACTAATCTCAACCCTGGGTACTTTTGCATTGTCCAAATTAGAAATTTTGAAATAATGGCAAGAATGATTTCAACACTTTAGACAACCATGCTGCATCAAATTTAGGAAAGCTAAGAGGGTGAGCCAAAACGGTATTCAAAAATAAATTTTCGTATAGAATTCTTCGAACATCTCTTGACCATGAGATTCCGTATGTGGTTGGAGTGGACACGTTGTACTTTCCTGACCATGTCTTCTTGTAATGCACATTTAGAATGTGTCCATGGAAGTTGGAACAAGTACATCATTCAGTTTTGAATATTAATTCCACCGTCCGATATTAGTACCTTAGGGTATCGGTCCCCAAAGAAGCAATTTTATCATGCTTCTTTGGTGAATTGGCATGGCCGTCATAATATTTTGAATTAATTTAATGGTTTGAGACCGTTATTGTGGGTTATCAGCAACCGAAACATTAATCCATTCTTCCTATATTCCACTATTTTGAATGATCTCTTGTTTGGCCCAGTCCATTTTAGTCCGAATGTTTCATTACTGGCAAATTACTCGTCATGGATTAGAATGTACCGAAAAGAATGATGAAGAATTTTTGTATGATTATTTTGTTTGATACATACATCCAACTCCTTTAAGACCTACAAGAAAATCTTACCCGGCCAATGTCCAAAAACACACCGATTCTGATCGATATTCTTAAGCCGGGTAACATTCGTCCAACTCCTACAAGAAAATCTTGCTCGACTAATGTCCGAAAACGGACCAATTAATTGATCTAATTCTGACCATATTCAAGGATCTCACTTCCTAAATTTTCATCCGAACGATTCACACTAATCATATTCTAAAAGACCAAATAGCAACTTTGACAAGGGAATCTTGGAAGGAAATTAGTTCAGCCATCATGTCCATTTTCTTTTCTTCGGTTTTCTTCGAACTTTATTATAGAACTCACATTTTACTCTACCTAATCCAGTGTAGGATAGGGATATGAGTATGGTGGGCCCATTTGCCGTTGAGATGGCAAATTTGGTGGCAACCAATGAAGGGCTAGTGATTAGGATGGATTTGACCCACCTCGCCGTATTCCAATGGAGCACAACATCATCAAGGTGATTTTTGGGGCTCCCCTTGGTTTGTTCTCATGTAGGGAGCGTAATTAGTAGTGTTGTAGTTTGGAACACGGCAAGCAAATATTGGAACAGGTCCAAAGGTCGGCACCGTCTTTTATTGAAATGAGAGTGATGGGGAGGAGGAGGGGAATTAATGCCCTCTGCTTCCTGGCCCAAAGTCCCATATCTTGACTTGGAGGCCTCCGCTTTGTCACTCTCCCTCCATTCTTCTTCCGTCCCCACAACCGTTGAATTTATGCGCATGAGAGAGAGAGAGAGAGGGGGGGGGGAGACCGGGTATTACCTAAGTAATCCCTACAAGGAATTCAAGGTGTAAATTAACCAAATTAATAATATATACCTACAAAGAATTAGAAGTGATAATTACTTGTTCTCCCTGGAATGTCTTTCTTTAATTGGAGAAATTATTAGGTAGATCATAATAAATCTACCTAATAATTTCATCTTAGGATGAGATGATTTCACCGTAAATCCATGATGGATCTGATTCCACCTAATAATTTCTTAATTATTAACTTTATAAAGTACCATTATATATAGCATGGAAAGAAAATTCATTATGGCCATATTGCCGAATATAAAGAAAGCCTAGCTCTTAAGCAACATGCAACAAATTTTCAAACAGCAACAATTTTTTTCTGATGTGAGCAAGCGTGGGTTGCAGTCTGCTCATATAACGAGGGTAAAAATATTAAACAATGATGAAATGATTGTAGCTGTCCTTAATGGGAAGCAAAGCTGTTTTGTGATTGAAAGTGACTACCGTACCATTCCTGATTGAGATGGCGATGTAGAAAATGTTCGTTCATTCTTTACTTCTCTAATTGATGTTATTGTTTGTTGCCATGGATGGGCAAGCTAAGATCCAAACCTTGACTTGGATACTGCACTCCTATAAGGTTCTTATAGCGGTCACAAGTTTCAAAATTAATCCTTCACGACGCATTTTGAGGTGAAGCAACACGTATGTATGGATGCATGCATGATAAGAAATCGAAACCATCCATATTTCCAAACACTCGAAGAGTTCTTCGATTACGCAAATTAACTAGTTAGGGAATGGATATTGAATTGCCAACCTTTAGGCAACATTAATAACCATCATATACCAAATCTTGCCTCTTCATAAGGGTGACATTTAATATCTCTTTATACATGTTGCATGGTTTGAGATGAACATATCTAGCCCTGCTTCAAGTTATATACGATTGTAAATCATTATGAAAGTTAAATGCTAATGGCTTAAGTGGTTAAAAAAACTGCAAGTAGAACTTGACATATTCTTATTTAGCTTTTTGTTCTCATATTTAGTAGTATGGATAAAGTTGATTACTAGATAGTCGATATATACATGCATGAACTGATGTCTCACCAAAATTAATCACCCTTAGGTTAAAGAAAATGACAATTATCTCTACACAAGGCGGTTTTTGGTCTTCGTACAAATTTCTGGACGGCCAACATTATTTTTTCAAGTCTTTTAAAGCTGCTACAGCGAAGGACAACCCTAGTTTTCTCAAACCATTGCTTTGTTCAACCTTTTGGAGAGCAGCGAGCATGTTTTGACTGGACTTGGTCAGAAAAGTGACTGGTCCCGGCTGTGTGTGTATATATATATATATATATATATAACCTTAGCAGATAAAAATTAATGTTAGTTTTGATGGTGGGCAGAACGGCCTAACTTTTCATCATCTAGGCTTTTTATCATCACCTGCACCATCCTTGAGAAGAAGGAACATAATCCAGAGATGAGACGCTTTGAGACGAGAGGGGTGAGACAGTACAACAGATCGGAAGCCCCTCGCTTGCGATGGACCGAGGAGCTCCACCGCCACTTTGTCGAAGCTATCGATTGCCTTGGAGGACAGAAGAGTAAGTTTGGATTGCATGAAGCTCTCTCTCTCTCTCTCTCTCTCTCTCTCTCTCTCTCTCTCTTTGTTGGAGAGCAGCGCCGGGAGCGCTGTCATCTATGTGCAGAGAGCATAACCTCTACCCAACACGTGTTGAGGAGAGGAGTGCCAAACACCGAACCCCATCCATCAAGGGAAAAAAAAAAGAAGAGGAAACTTCGAGCAACTCTATTGTCTATACAAATATTTAGCATGAAGCATGCAGAATAATTAGATTACCATATATATGTTGAGCATAAGTCATGCAGAATTAGGTCTAGTCTTGACTGAAACTAAAGTTGATTTGGTGGACTTCCAGACTTTTACAACTAAGATGCTTCTATTAGAATTTTGCATCTATTGATGTTATCCTACGAAGGAATCTAAGTAGTGACCAATCTTAAAGGGAAAAAGAAGAAAAAAGCGCGTCATAATAGATCACATGATTTATGAACAACTTAGAAATCATTATTAAGGAATAATCATGTTGATATCCGACCTTCTTTTGCGGTGTCTGCACCATCAAATATATGGCATTCTTCTTTTAAAAAATTAACATAATAATATCCATAGAAAAGTTTATAGTTTATGAACTTTCAGTTTCATGATGGTAAAAGCCTAAGGAGTTCTACCGTATATGCTGATAAATACACCACTAGCATATGCAAAATTTTCTACAATAGAAAGTTAGATAATTTTCAAAACTTTAAAAGCAATAATGATCCTAAGAGGTACAGGTTGCAATGTCTTCTAACAAATACCGGTGCTGACAATTCTGCCCGTTTCTATGTTACAGCTGAAAGCTTCTTCTTAATTACACCGAAGCAAAATTAATTTGAGAAATGTTATTAACTTGCAAATTTGCTTACCTGGTGCACCAATGATGTTCCTCTGATAGTTTAGCACCATTTATTCATTTCTCTTAGTTCTATTTAATTTTATTAATCTAACCAAAATGGGTGGAGCTACTATATACTTTTTATAAAAAAGCGAGGTTCTTCTTGTTAATCACAATAGCCGTAAAAAGAGCCAATATGAGCTTCTACAGAATTTTTAGACTTTTCTGATTCGATTCTATTGTGGTCATTTTGTTGCAGAGGCAACACCAAAGCGTATTTTACAGTTGATGGGAGTGAAAGGACTGAGCATATCTCACGTTAAAAGTCATCTGCAGGTATTGCTCCCATCTTCTCCATAACAGAAATATACTATATATCCTTGGAATTTTTAAGTCCTCCTCGGTAAAAGGAGTTGTAACAACTGTCTATTTTCATCCTACAACTAATCATCAATCTCTTTTAACTGTCCAAAAAGCTTGTTATTAATTATAAGATGACAAGTGTTTACACCATTTCGTGCAACCAAGAACTATTTTGTCTATCATTTATTGTGTAGAACATGTCTTGCCATTTTGATTGTTAGTATATGTTCATGTGGACAGAAAGTCTAATTACACCATTTGGCTCTTTATAAGATGGCAGAAAGTAAAAGATTACTCAAAAATAGCCAATAAGATACGCAATGGCTATCATATTTGTCATTAGTGATTTTCAATAATAGTGGCTTAATTTTTATTAAAAAATAATAATGGCATAATTATTTATTTATTTATTTCTTTTTTTTGCTTGGTTTTCCTTCCATCACAAAATATTCAATGGTTTATGAGAGTAACAGCATGAACATCTTCAGATTATGTACATCGAATGCTGGCTTGACAAATCACTGCTAAACATTTACACTGCTCCTTTTTCTTCATAGCATCAGTTTTACATTGTTATAAGAGAAAAGGTAAAGAAACTCTATGACCTCCCATGTTACTCTATATGATTCTTTTGGTAACACCATCATGGTTGCATAACTGCCGCAGCCAGGAACCATCATAATATTGATCATAACATTATAACAGACTATTTTGTGGCTACCATCCCTCATTTTAAATAATTATAATGTTCTGCATACTGTTCACTGTTAGCTATTTTAAAGGTGTAACATACGTAAATATTACTGGCTTACTGTTTTACATAAACCACTAGGAGAATAGAAATATTATGTAAATGTCAGTGTGCAAAATTATAAACATTATTCAAATGCTAAAACAATGGCTGTTACAACCATTTTACAATAGCCATGATGTATGTATGTGTGTGTATATATATATATGTATGTATGTATGTATGTATATATGTATGTATCTATGTATCTATGTATGTATATATGTATGTATCTATGTATATATGTATGTATATATGTATGTATCTATGTATATATGTATGTATATATATATGTATCTATGTATATATGTATGTATATATATATGTATGTATATGTATGTATGTATATATGTATGTATTTATGTATGTATTTATTTATGTATGTATATATGTATGTATATATGTATGTATGTATATATGTATGTATATATATATGTATGTATATATGTATGTATATATATATGTATGTATATATATATGTATATATGTATATATATATATATATATATATATATATATATATATATATATATATATATATATATATATATATATATATATATGTATATGTATGTATGTATGTATGTATGTATATACATAGACATACATAGATACATACATACATACATACATACATACATACATATATATATATATATATATATATATATATATATATATATATATATATATATATATATATATATATATATATATATATATATATATATATATATATGTATGTATGTATGTATGTATGTATGTATGTATGTATGTATACACACACACACACACACATATATATTATACACACACACACACACATACATACATACATACATACATATATATATATATATATATATATATATATATATATTATATATATATGTATGTATATATATATGTATATGTATGTATGTATGTATGTATGTATGTATGTATGTATGTATGTATGTATGTATGTATGTATGTATGTATGTATGTATATATATATATGTATGTCTGTGTGTGTGTATGTATGTATGTATGTATATATATATATATATATATATATATATGTATGTATGTATGTATGTATGTATGTATGTATGTGTGTGTATGTATATATATATATGTATGTATATATGTATGTATGTATGTATGTATACATACATACATACATACATATATATATATAAAACTAATGTGAGTTAAAAATCTGGCACTATGGCACGGGGTCTCATAATTTTGCTCTTTAAAAGATGCCTCACGAAAGAGAGAAGATTTTATTCCATAAAAATCAGAGTTCCTTATAACTCACAATCAATATGAGGTTAATGATGCCCTCCCATCTAAATCATAATAAGATAGGAGGAGGTGGATTCCACCATGTCTTCAGCTTCAAATAAAACTTACTAGATCTCATGAGCTCGTTTCAAGAAAATATCTGTTTCCAGATTGAAAGGTTGGACCAAAATTCTGAGTCACATTTATCATGAGTTGATGAGGTGCAATTCAAGTTAAAACAAGAGGTGTCACGTGATCATTATGGGTGTAACATGGATATTGGATGCAGCTGTCAAGGCAACAACCAATGATGCAGCTCTCGACTGGAGGAAGGAAAAAGGGAATTATAAAGAGTTCACGTGGCTTGTTACTTTTTGGCACAAAAAAAATTGACAGCTAAAGATTACATAGGAGATCAATAATGCTATTACATGTGATAAGAAAAATAAGCAAGTTTTATTTGCTCCAAAATAGGCCTTAGTTTGAAAATTAGTATGAGATGCCAATACGTACAAGGTTGATGAGGAATGCCAAATGGCATCAAGGATGAAGTATTGATTAATGAAGTCAATAGGACATTGTCCACAAAAAAAGTCATCATGCATGGAATATTATTTTGGCAACTCTGTTAACCTCAAGGAGTTCCATGTTGGCTCAAGAGGCAAATATTAACTTAATATATGTAGTGAAACCATGAAATTTCTTAATTTTCCGATAAATTCTACAAAATTTATCCACGCAGCTGTGTAGGATGGTAAAGATATATAGCTGCTACATAAAATTCTCTTGCTAGTGCAAGTCAACTTGAAACCACCAAATGAGATCTCAAAGTGGACGAGTAGATTTTAGTTTGCTAGAAAACATCTTGTTTCATTAGGATTGATCTTTCCATTAACTTAAGGCTAAAAAAATACCCCACTCCCATTCTTCAGCATTTTGCATGGAATTGCAAATACCCTCCCTACATTTTGAATTACGACACTACAACGTCATTGTTGCAATGCGGCCCACCCTTCTCCTAATTAGGATCGGGACTTGTTAAGATGCCGACTCGTCAATTGACGTGGAGGTAGTTCGCCGAAAATAACTAGCTACTTGTCAACCAACATGGAGGTAGTTATGTGATGTGGGTTTTTTCAAAGGAAGATATAATCTAACACAATCGAGGAGGCAGAGGTATAGACAAGACAAGAGGTGACATAGACGTGGATGAACAACTTACCTGGATAATTAAAGACTTACTTGATATGGCCAATGATCTCCTTGAGACCAAGGTGGTAGAGGAGGTTATATGGTGGTGATGATGCTCTGTTATTGATCGACATGGGATACACGCTAGGCGTTGTTGTTCTTGAAGAAGAGAGAGCCAACGACAAAGCTGAGGTAGGTAGCAAGCTTGTCTTGGTGCCCTTCCAAATTATGGGGTAGGCGATGTTCTCATTGTGGTCCTTCCACATAGAGTGCCATGACTTAAAAAAGGGTATGGGTGGCATTGTGGATCTTGTCAGGCATGGCTCTCTCGGATGCAGTAGACCATCAAGGTGTGGTAGTTGCAGTTAAAGGTCTCTTTATTCATTCTCTCCTCCCTTTTGGTAGATTCCTAATATTTGCAAGCATGTGAAAACTACATCTTTGGAGTGACCGACCAAGATGGTATTTTGGCCTTGGAAGAGAGTAATGCTCGTGCTCTTCTTCCAACTACCATCCATCCGTCCTAACACCTTACGTTGTACATATCGTAGTGGGGTTTCCACCTCGCTACAATCTGTTATGTCCTTCCTCTTTTAATTTTTTAACCTAAGTTTAATATTTCCCCAATGCTCTTCCTCACCATCAGCCTCCTCCATGAGATGTGGTCTTCGGCCAGTTCCTCTCCTAACCCCAGATCCCTCCACTAAAACATAATCATCTTCAATTCCACCTTTGCTACATTTGCCTCTGCGGGGCTCCTTCATGGCCCTTCTATTTGATGAAATACCTTGCCACCACCCATCTTTCTCCTTACTCCACCCACCCTTGTCAACACCTTGAGGCCGTCTCCCCTCTTTATCTATATTTTGCAAGCTACTCAATTTATTCGCGACATGTAACATTATACTCAACGCCTGCTAGTTCATGCCTCTTCCACCCCACCATCTCTTACAACACCATGCTTAGTGTCTACGACAACCATGGAGCGACGTATAATGCCCATGGAGTATGTAGGTCGTTGAGAGATACAAGAGAGAGTGCCTCTAGGAGCACTCATTTTATAATAAAAAACTAAAGACATTGGTAGAAAATATTCCTAAATTTTGTCAATTTGAGATTCATGTTTGGAACGAGATAATGGTAGAGAGAAAAAATCTTTCCAGTCCAGACAACTTAAGAGTGTAAGAGTCCAAAAATATTGGGATAAAAGAAAAATCACCTCGTGGGTCAATATTGGGATAATTATCTATTCATATTCATATCTATTTCTTTTTAATAGATATAGAAATGAATATAGATATAATTGGATTCTTAAATTTGTATTTATATATGAATAGACTCGGATATGAAAACATATTTGAATGGTATCGACCTTGTTTGCAATTACCACTATAAATTATAATTTGCATCTAAATAGATCCTAAGCAAGTGCATTCATTCTAAAAAAATATAACTGATAAATTAACTAGCATTTATTAAATTTTAGTTTCATGATTATGTCTCTTTATGTATTGTGAAATGGTTTGTGATGCATTAGGTCCTTTGTATTAGAAGAATGTTGTACCGGGTGCATCACAGACAATCATATAATATATAAGTAGATGGATGTGAGACTACAAACAAGGTTGTCAAGCTCGATCTCTATATTCAAAGGGATCCAACCTCAATTTCACTTCATGTCCCTGATACAATAGACAATTAGGGATGAAAGGAGATTGGATGATACCTATCTTGATCTATTTTTGTCCTAATTTTATTTGCATGTAGATACAAATTTGGGCATTCAACCATCTGTATCTATATCTATATCCATTGAAAAAAGAAGACATAGATATATATAAATAATAATCCAATTCATGTCCAAATATTTGATTTTGTTTGTAGTTCTATCTATTTATTCTTATACCGCACTCATAAATATTGAAGGAAAATAAATGACCATATACTATCTTGATTTATCTTTTTATTTATTTATGTTTTTGATTTTATAGCCACATTATCCAACTTATATTGTTATTTATATCCATCTTATATTGTTATTTATATCTATGCTTTCAATATCTAATATGAATTATTACATCTGAATAATATCTGCATACACATCCATATTTTCTAAATATAAAAGGATACGGCTGTTATCTAATCCATATTTGATGATACCCCAACCCTATAGACACTGCACAAAAAAGCTTATCAGCATGTGTGGCAAAGTAGCCTGCAACATGAGGCAACACAGGTTGTCTGCTACAACGGTGGCTAACCTTGCGATCACTAAGGTTATTTATTTATTTATTCAAAGAATTTAAAAGTAAGGTTTCTCATAATATACCTCTACAATTATGTGTGGACTTGTTTTTTTGTCACTCACAGCATCAAGATGCAAGGGTGATGGTAGCTAATTGATATAATGATTTCAATTTAAAAAAAGAAAAAAAAAAAGACAGCAATACATACCATGGTAACATCATGAAAACTTGAGTTTACGGTCCAGGAATATGACAACTTGTCTTTCTTTATCTTTTTGCAACAGATGTACAGAAGCATGAGCAACCATGCCAACCTCAACGACTTTCCATCGATGATGAACCTGAACGAGCAAAAGAGGGTGCAGCGATGCAATGTCGATGCCTATAATTCAAGTAAATGTGAAGCTCCACATCTAAACTGCAGCCTCAGTCATATGCAGTCATTTCAAATGTAAGTAGTAGGTTCTAGCCGTTAGTCACTCGACCTCATCAATTCTATCACAAATTTTTCCCTTTACACCATTCAATCTGAAGCTTTTTTAATCGTTCTACAGAAGATCATTTGAAGAACTGATGAGAGATTTGGCAATAAATAACATAGCTTATGATTCAAAAATTGACTTCAGACAAACAAGAGATGCAGCGAGCCAGCACAACCAGGTCTGCTCCATTGTCCTAGTAGAGCAATTGTAGTTCATTTATTTTTAAGCTATATATGTGCTTATAAGGGAACAACCACCATCCCTTTGTTTCAGTTGCTTCTAGCAGCCTATGCTCATGAAAGATTTTCCGGGTTGGAGGGTGGATGGCAGCGATCAGATCATATATCTCAAATAAAAATGCCTGAGAGAAAAATTGACTGTGAGCTGACTCTTTCATCATTAAACCATAAGATGCAGAGGGGTGGGGAAGAAACAAGTGAGCTGGGATCAAGCATTGAGTTCGATACAACCGAAGAGTACCCCATGTCAAAGAACACAAGCCACGATGACCCGACTGGGTGCAGAAATCCAGTTGAGAAGAGCTACTTGAACTTAGAACTGACAATCTCATCACCTAATTGTTCTTGATATGGTTTCCAAACTCATAATTGTTCTGCACGGAAAGAATGTAGTTGAATGGTTGAAGGCCTGCAGTAGGATAGAGTGACCTCATGGGGAAGCAAATGAGAGTTCTTGGCATGTGAGCTAATATCAAAGAGCTGTGAACCAATTTTGTAATAGAGACGAGGATATATCTGAATAGTACAGCTCTCTTCCACAGATCATAGGGAATTGAGAGAGAGAGAGAGAGAGAGAGGATGTTGTGGGGCACTTTGTTAGACATGGAAGAACATGCTTTTATGTTGAAGTGCATTTAGCCACTTTGTATAGGCATGGCAGAACGGTTTTATATGATGAAATGCATGTATTC
Organism: Cocos nucifera; assembly: GCA_006176705.1. Lineage (NCBI taxonomy): Eukaryota > Viridiplantae > Streptophyta > Magnoliopsida > Arecales > Arecaceae > Cocos > Cocos nucifera. The sequence goes on along the minus strand of QRFJ01000343.1, from coordinate 532,048 downwards.
ATGCATGTTTCATTATGTATATTATGCCACCAATATATTCCAACTCATATTTTGTCCTGACAAAATATTAGATATTCTAGCAGTATATGCTTAAAAGATACCGACTTAATTAGTTAGAAAAGAATACCACTACTTTTGCTACATTAATCACATCCACGTTAACCTTACTGTAGGGAATAAAAATTCACAACCCTATCCCCTACAGCCATCCTATACAAACCCCACAAGCTTAGAGAAGAAACGAAAAGGTAAACACCCACAAGTATGAAATCAGACGAACCAAAAAGATAATGTGAGATTAGAACTGATGGAAGTGTGTCTGAAATTATTTCAAATAATAATTGCTATATGTGCTCCATTCACCAAGCAAGCAAACCAACTCAAGGCAATGAATACTGTATTTTCTAGTAGTAATCAATCAACCACACGCTTGAAAATAATTCATATAAACTCCTTGAATTTCATTGTATATAACCAATGCAGCAGCTCCAGTTCAACGACCAAGTGCCGAACCATGACAAAATTCTATTCTAGCAACCATAAATCTTCCCAATCAAATGAAAGAAACTGACGCAGACCTCACTGACGTCTGTATGGCAGACACCTACCAGTAGTTGTTACTCAAAAAAACTATTAAAAACCATAACAACCAGAAAGAAATATAAACATGCAGTAACGAAGTCGAAAAGAAGAGGAAACAAAGGCCAGAGAATAAATATGAACACTTTAATTCATGTGGCCTTCAAGAAGGGCATTCAGCTCACATCCCCCTGGTGTAACTACTATTTAATATGCTACACAAGCATCAAATGCATGCTTAAAATCAAGAACTCATTTATCAATAACCTAAAATCAATTTGGTCAACTTAGAGAGACAAAATTGAAAACAGATTCTATAGATTATAGATACAAGTAGGGGGGACTAGGATGATGGGTATGTATTAGGGCTTCACATATCTTTCCAATTTTATTCATATCAATCATTTCTATAATATAAATTTTGATAAACAGATTTTTCTAGTACAAGCAAATTTGGTAAAACTAACGACTGAAACTACTTCTGTTGTGATCTTGTCAAGGAGAAGGAACTTTTTGAACCTGCTCAACTTGGACCCCTCAAAAGAATAATAGAGAGCAACATAAATAGTGAATGTAAGGTTTAGATCCCCTTTTCTTTCATTAAGAATATGTAAAACCTTTTATGTGGATCAATACTAAGTGAGCTCCACTCTCTTGAATTAGGATCGGATTTCCTTTCTAGTTCAAGAAAAAAAAGGAATTAGATAGAAACCAAGGTAAAATATTTTTATTTTATCCACCTCCATGTGTAGAAAAATTGTGGTACAAATTCTCTATTTATATCAAAGAGCTCTATCCTTTTCCAAGACATCCCTATTAGTCAAGATTGATTATCTCAAAAATAAAAGATATTATTAAAAATTTCTCATTTTCATCTAAGCTAGATTTTGACTTTTACATCAACTTTATCTGTTACAGCATTTCCAAATTCCTTATGGATTAGAACTATGGCTTTCCAAATTTCAACTACCAAATGAATGGATCTTGCTCCCAGATCTTGTGTAGACCTACCCAAAGTCGCTGATTGATGGATCAAGTGTTCCTCCTGGATCATGTTGCTAAAGTACAAATCTATACTTAGAAGGGAGACAACTTGCTAGTTGAAACATATCTATCCAATTAGATAACTGATTAAATATTCTTTATCAAAAGATAGAAAAAAAAGTCACCCATACTTCTTCTCACAAGCATGGCACATGCTCTAATCTCTAGTGAATAATCCCATTTTTCATAGTCTCATACCTAGCTAGCATTTCCTTACAAAAGGCATCCACAAAAAAAAAAAAAAAGCCTTTGACGGAAAAAATCTGATCTTTAAGAACAGATACATAGGAGAGGAATGTGTATCCATCAAGTTATATGATTAAAATCAAACCGAAAAACAAGACCATCCAAATTTATTTTCCCATACATAGCACTTGCCAAATTTTGGGCCTAAATAATCTCATCTTCCATGGATGTATCCCTAGGTAGAATTTGTCATGGAAAGGGCAACCTTAAAAAACTTGGAAGGTGAAAATCTAGTCTCAAAAAACAAATACAAAGGTGGTGCTTTTCTAGATAAATGCACACACGAGCAACATGAAAAGACTTTCACCAAAATAAGCTTTTTCCAAATGAATGATCAATATCAACAATCATGCAACCTTTGGAGTGTTCCTTCAGTGAAAAGATGAAGAGCTCAAGGCAGGTGAGATGTGATTTATTTGTAATCAAAATAAATACAAGTTCCTGGCTACAATGATGATTAACAGCAAAGTCGATCTCAAGTACACAAAATACAATGGAAAAGGCTAAATAGAAAAAAAGAGAAAAAATCACAGACTTACAACTCTGGCGGACAGCTACTGATCTGTATCCCTGATTTCTACATATATTTTTCAATGTTTTACTCCAAATATGACTAATATTTGCTGATTATTCATGTCTCACATGTGGAGTTTGCTGTACAGAATTTTACTGCAGGCGCATCAAGTGGAAGATGTGGCAAGATAGTTTACAAACTTACATCAAAAGAATTTTGCCTTCCATGCCAAAATAGACCTCCAATCAAGATTTTGGGGAACAAGATAGACCTGTCAGTATAAAAGAAGCAAGGTGTATTTTATTAAGCATCATTATTTAGAATCACTGCAAAGCTAACATGGATAGAATTTGTGATAAAAGTGTTGGAAATAGACCTGTCAATGCCATCAGATATACACTTAATCAGAATAATGGCCAAACGAGGATTCATAAAGTTGTTACCAATTAGCTGGTACAAGTCTGATCTTACAGTTATGGTAGTTTAAAAAAAATCTCTGCCACCTCCAAAAGCAAAATAGATTTTTAATGACTATTATTGACCGCCCATAACACTAAAGTCACAGACAGATGGTTCTTAAATTATTCCAGCTGATCGTACCGACGATGGAACTTTGAATGACAAACAATGGGCCAAGGATAAAGAATTGAAAGAGGATTATTTAATTATTGAATAGTGGAACATACATCATAAGAAATCCCACACTGGAATAGCACAGTGCCCTTGGTCACCGTCCTGGTTGTCCAGCTGGGAATTGTTCCCAACAAACTGTAGGGTGTGCATATCAGGAGTTGGGTAACCCTGCACCACATTCTCAAAAGATTATCCAGGTTAGCAAAGTGAAAATATATGAAACTGATACAGTAAACCTAAATATTACCACTGCCTTGTGACATGGCACCTGACCAAGAAGTCACTATTTATATCAAGTCAGAAAGCATGGGTGATTACAAAATAAATGGATAAAATTGGAAAGGAATAAAAAAGGGGAAGGGAGTGAGTGAATGATGAGGTGGCAAAACATGTCAGGCAAAGTTGCAGTGCTACAAAGTAGTGTTACTAAACACAAGATCATGAAACAATGATACCACGTCAAGTAATATAATCACCTGAGTCAAAGCACCGCCATGGAACAGTTGCTGCTGTAAAGCAGAAGATGAGGAGTCCTGTGTTGCATATAAACACATACAAATCCAATTGATAATAAAATATCTGAAACACTGATCAATGTAGACTAACCTGACCAAATTGGGTTGTGGGATGAAAGCCTTGGGCTGGGCCAAGTCCAAATTGATGAGGGGTTACATAGGGACCCTATGACCCGGAAAACATGAGTTTTGCAAATATTCAATGCAATGTAAAATATACCCTTACGGTCTGGTGTACCTAAATGCAAACCAAAATTCACCTGCATAAAATGATTTGGTGCAAGGAACTGATTAGAAGGATTTCCTGATTGAGAGGTAATGTTGTTTGGTGCTACATGGGGCTCATTGTCCCTTGATCCAACTTCTGCCTCCTCAGGTTGTCCTATAACCAATCATTCCATAAGCCAACTAAAAAGGCCACATGAACATAAAAGAGGGACGAACATATAAAACTTTGAAAGATTCGCACAAACCTTTCCTCACTTTTTGCTTTCTATTTGTCTCCTGCTCACTTTGATGCCTGCGGCGTACACCTCCACTATTCTTCTTTTTCCCACTCATCTTTTGGTTTTCATGGTTATTATCATGGTGTATATCTCCACTCTCAACCAGAATATTATGTTGACCCTTTGAGGCATTAGCAAGGGATGGTCCCTCAAGAAGCCTTGTTTGCAAAATTCGCTCAACTTGTTCAAGAAATTGATCTGCTTGGTTAACCATTAATGTGAACGTGTCCTCATTTTCTGCAGCTCTTGATGCAATTTTATATAATATCCGGCAAAGAGAGTTATAACGATGCAGTTGAGATGTCTTAGGATCACCATCAAGCAATAAACCGTGACCATCTCTTATGCTTCCAGCTTTTGCATCCTTTCTCCACCTCTTTAAAATGTATTGTGGGGGAAGCTCTTTAATATTTCTGAAATCAAGAACTTTCAGTACATGACAACACTGAATACCAACATGCTCAAACTTTCTGCAACTACACATGACAGAACCATCTGATGAGTCAAACCTAATAAAGTGCTCTTTCCTTTTATCCTTGACAGTAGCCTCGTAGTCAGACAATGTTCCAACTTCACCGCAACTGTAAACCATGCAATCCATGAACAATTCAAACTCCCTTCTGAACATTTCAAACACCACAGATGTGTATGCATTTGCAGCCTGCCACAACAGCCTCAAAGGAGGTATTCTAGGAGTACCTTGGTTCGCATGATAATCAGCCTGTACCTCTGCATATCGTCGCTCATCTACTAACATCTCATATAGTTTAAAGAATTCTGATAGATCTTTTTCTGAGTTCAAATATTCCTTCAGCACAGTACTTAAAGTTTCCTCTCGTAGTGTGCTTTTTATGTCTGCGCAGAATATATGCCGGCTATATACCAAAGCCCACTTCTCCCTTTCCTCATATAGTTTAGTCAACCATTCATTATCTTTGAGATTGTACTTCTCTAGCATGGAGTTCCATGCTGCAAGAAACTCCTCATCATCCTCAAAATCATAAATACATTGGCTGAAATCACGTGCAAAAGTTTCAGACCCTTCAAAGACATGGGCTAAGTGCCTGACAGCATGTTGGTATATTTGCCACACACAACAATGTTGGGTGGTATCTGGCCAAACAGCACCTATTGCATCGCTTATGGCTGCACATCGATCAGTCAATATTGTTTTCGGTTGCTTCCCACTCATTGCAGCTTTGAATGTCTTGAACAACCACTTAAAAGATTCCACAGTTTCATCATACAGAAATGCTGCACTAAAGATAACAGTTTGCTTATGATGATTGACCCCAATGAATAGAGAAAATGGCCTGCCATAATTATTTGCTTTATAGGTTGTGTCAAAACATACCACATCACCAAAATAATGATAGTCTATCATGGATTTTGCATCTGCCCAGAATACGTTGGTCAGTTGATCATATTCATCAACTTGAATGGCATAATAGAAAGAAGGATTATCACCTTTCATCTTCTGTAAGTATTCCAACAGGGCTCCTGCGTCACCCACCCGCATATCCTTCGAACGTTTTGCCCGGAGATAATTTTTATATCCAGCAGGGATTAGACTAGCCTTTTCACAATCTGTAGTTTGAACCTTTGTTAACAATTTCTGAGACTTTAACATCTGAATATCTAATGGGGCTGCAAGCTGATGGTTATGGTCAGACACAAATTCAGTCACACGATATTTACCACTTGATGTGATTTTAATAGCCATCCGTGCAGGGCAACCAGTTCTTGTTTCTGACCTAGGTCTCTTTGCCTCATTCTTAGGGCGAAACCCTTCTCTTGAACACACATACACCCTTGATCTAGTAATGTTTCTAGCAGATTTATCCCACCCACCTTTCCGAACACTGAAACCTACACTTCCAGCATACTTGACATAATACTCATAAGCTTTATCCTCATTTTCAAACACCATACCAACTATTGGCAGTCCCCCAGCATTTGCAACTACTTCTTCAGGCAATTCTGGCTCTTCTTCTGCTGGTTCCTCCTGTCTGTTCAAGGTCTAAAACAACTCATCAGGTTTTTGGGGAAAAGAAGAATCCACAAATAAACAGCATGATGCACATGAAATGTTAAGAAGTATTAATAAGATGAAAGGATGCAGAAAACCTCACTACTGAAACGTTTACAACTATTATTTATGAACATCTAAAATGAAACAGCTGCATATGGTACAAAGAGTTACTCTGAAGGATGCACCAGCTGGTCATAAGGTCATTGTTCCATGTGTGGTATAGACACAGTCATACAGGTGGAGTTGCAGATCTTTAAATACACTATCTTGCATTTATCCAAGAAAAAGAATAAGGCAGAAGGTCCAGCTGAAGATGTTGAACACATTCATGTCATGATCTACATTTAGATTATTAGGCTGTATTTTCTCCATCAACCGAATGAAATGGCCAAAATCACCCAAATTGAAGAAAGTTGTCTCCATTTAATTACAGCTTAGCAGAAGATCATGAACTAATTAAGATGCATGGTGAGAATGTGATGATTACCACCCTCCCCAACCGCGCCCCCCCCCCCCAAAAAAAGAAAAGAAAAGAAAAGAAAAGAAAAAGGGAACAGGCCTATTTCTTCCAATTTAAGCTGCATAGAGGTGCAAGAAATCAAACATTCACAAATAACCATAATTGTAACTGTTGCCCAACTATTTGGGGGAAATAACATGCTAGAGTCTAGAGGAAGTGCTAGAAACTTCGACCTTGTAATTAAGAATCACATGTTTTTTATCTCTAAAAATAAGCATGTGCAAGTAAATAAATATAAGAACAAGGTAAAGATCTCTTATGTTCTTAAGTAATAGTAGGAAAATGATGGGTCATGCCAACGTACATATATGGGCCATAAAGATATGGAACTGCATAAGAAAGCCTCTTTATTATTAAAAAAGAACCCAGCAAATGTAATGCAGGTAGCATTATATAAGACTAGACCAGACACATGATGCACATGATTAAGGAGGAAAAAAGAGGACACATGGGAGCATGGCTTGCAGTACACTGAAAGGGGAAAAAACTTGCACACATAGAGCTTTCCCTTTTTTCTCTTCCCAATGGCATTGAGACTTGAGATGCCCGCCTATGGAGGGCAATTCAGCTCAAAAGTTCAGCTGCAGAAAGGCACTCAGCTACCAACAAAAATGTCCAATCACATGGGCTGCTCTCATTAAAATAGTAGAAATGCAGTATTTGATGTATCTGTGATCCCATCTAACATTGGGCAAAAAGGACAGCCAACATATCATGGTTGTGGGAAGTGATAAGATGGATTTGAGCCATGATGTTTGATTGAGAACAATTGTGAGAGCTGTAAGGACTTAAAGACAGACAGATAAAGAAGCATTCAAAAGTTTGAGCTATATTTAGATTAGATCATGGCATGTAATGTACACTAAAAAGAGGCATGGATTGCTAACCACCATATATGATTATTTTTTTCCTAATAGTAATGTAAGATTATAGATATACATACTTATAGCTAGCATCACTTTTTCCCTTATAGTTTCAAAGGAGGAGTTGGAAGAAGAGGAGATGACAATGAAAAGAAACTTTTCCTTAGGTCTTAGTATGACTTAATAGAAGATGCATAGGGTAAAACAATGAATATCAATGCGACAAAAAACAGCGACATTAACATAAATTAGTTATTTGTAAATTCAAACTAATTTTATGAATTCACAGGAAAACCCATGTAAAACCAAAAGGAACAGCGATTCAACCCGTGGACCGAAAAAAATTAAAACTGCATAGATTATTTGCATCGTTCCAACTATTACCAACCAGGGAGAAAATATAGAATGAGCGTGGGGTAATAATTCCATATTGATCCGAATCAATCCATATGCTCCCATTTTTAATAAGATTCCAGCTAGAAGCATACATGTACTGTAATGTGCTTCTCCATGGGTATTTGGTAACCATGTATGCAGGGGTATAATCGGCGATTTGACAGCATAAGCAATAAAGAAACCAAAATATAATATTATTTCCAATGCCACAGGATATGATTGATTAGCTAATCTTTCAAAATCTAATGTTGGTTCATTGGAACCATATAAACCCATACCTAGAACTCCTATTAAGAGAAAAATAGAACCCCCTGCTGTGTACAAAATAAACTTTGTAGCCGAGTAGAGACGTTTTTTTCCTCCCCACATGGATAAAAGTAAGTAAACAGGAATTAATTCTAACTCCCACATGATGAAAAAAAGTAAAAGGTCTCGAGAAGAAAATGATCCTATTTGACCGCTGTACATTGCTAACATCAGGAAATAGAACAATCGCGAATTTCGCGTAACTGGCCAAGCTGCTAAAGTAGCTAAAGTAGTGATAAATCCTGTCAGTAAAATGGGTCCTATGGAAAGTCCATCGATTCCCAGTCTCCAGTGAAAATCAAAAATATCTATCCATTTATAATCTTCTTCCAATTGGATTAATGGATCGTCCAATTGGAAATGATAACAGAATGCATAGGTTGTTAGAAGGAGTTCTAATAAGCATATACAAATAGTATACCATCTAAACATCTTATTTCCTCTATGAGGAAATAAGAAAATTGAAGAACCCGCGAATATCGGCAAAACTACAAGTATTGTTAACCAAGGAAAATAACTCGTGATAAAGACAAGATATGTTTTGACCAGAAAAACCCGTGCTCGAAATAATAAATTTTATCGAGTACGGGTTTTTGTCGGTAAAGAGGAATCAAATGATTCAAGTGGAGTTTTTTGTAACGTATCAATAAGATAGACCCATGCTGCGAGTTGTTTCATGGCATAAATAAACACGGACACTCAAAAAATCTGTTGGGCAGGCGGATTCACATCTCTTACAACCTACACAGTCCTCGGTTCTTGGTGCGGAAGCAATTTGCTTAGCTTTACATCCGTCCCAAGGTATCATTTCCAATACATCTGTGGGGCAGGCTCGTACACATTGAGTACACCCTATACATGTATCATAAATTTTTACTGAATGTGACATTGGATCTATAAATTCCAGTTTTGAGCATAAAAAATTTTCGATCTGGTAAAATTAGTAGTAAATGAATCATACATTTATATTGTAGACACCAGACGAAGCAGTGGTTTATCAAAATTTTAAGAATCAATATATTTCTAAACCTGTTCGTGAGAAAAGTCCAAGAGACTTTGATTTCTCTTTCAACAACCATGATCATGCGAGTTGCACATGTGAATTCAAATTGACCAACAAATTGGTCAATATTTCAATATTAATTCAAAGTATTTATTCAATATGAAAATATTTATTATTCAATAGTAAATTAATTCAATACTATATATATATATATATATTTTATATATTTATAATTTATAATAATATAATAATAAAAAAAAAAAAAATAATAATAAAATTATAATAAAAAAATAATAAAAAAGTATATCATATTATTATATAATAATATGATAATTATAATAAAATAATTAATAATAACATATTAATTCTAATAAAAACATATTAATTCTAATAAAATTAGATTAGAATAAATTTATATTATATTAAAAATATCAATTTTTTATAAATTTATTTTTTAATAAATTAAGACATTATAAGATTTCATATTATATATGATGTTGCATCATAAAATTCTAGCAGTCAGCAAATGATGGAATTTTAATGGTTTCTTTATGATAATTAGTGTAAAAAGCAAATCAACAAACATCATATGGACGAATGATAAAGTTATCTAATTACTTAAGATATGAAATAACAAAATGCATAATTTAATACTTAATAACATTTCTATCAAGTGATTTAAAGTATTTAAAACTGAGTTCTTAGAGACAACATATTCAAGTGTCAATTAGTATTTAAGGGAACATATTATAAGTGGACACAACTTTCTCACGTGAAAGAAATTTTTTTACTTAACTATATAGCTAATTAAATAATTTAAAGCCTTTAATAAATCAACAGCCTGACACAAAGGCAGTGCCTAGGCAGCCAGGTGCAACCTCGACGCTTGGGCAATTGCCTTCTAAGGCTTGGAAAGCACCAAGAACATAGGTGATTGGGTTGTCCAAGTACCCAGGCAAGACCACCAAGTTGCCTAGGCAAGACTACCACCATAACACCTATCCTTGGCATCTTGGCACAACGTATCAGCCTATATTCATCAATACTGTTGCATTGGTAAAGTATAATTGGAATGCATAATTGTACTGAAATAGTCAATCAAGCTCATTTAAAATAAATAAATAAATAAATAAATGATGATCATACTCCAATAGTATGGAACATGTATTTCAAAATTTTACCTGAACTTTCTAACAAAACAAACTTGCACAATCCAGTTCAGATTCTAGCTAGGACTCCTTGAGTACTTCTAATACAAGAATTTTTTTAAACTAATCTTAATTGACAAATCCAGTCAAAGATTGAATTTTACACCTGAATCTAACTGAATTTTTGCCTGACGACTTCAATAATCAAAATATGATTCATCAAAATTGGGTAATGGTTGTGCAGTTAGCTCACAATTTGTTGCTAATACTTCAAAGATTGGAATTGAATAACCCCCTAACACCCACACCACACCCCCCTTCACCCCAATCAATCAACAATATAAATCTTACAATCCAAATAAATGGCCCTAAACAATATGGAACTCACATAAAACAAGATTAATCAGGATAGCAAAATCTTAGCCATGCTATGTATTGAATGATTCCTTGGATCCCAAGATCCCACATGATTACATTATTCATATATTATACTGTATGGAATTTCCATCTTCTATAATTTATTTCATTTTTTGAATTTTCGAATGATTTTTGCATCACAAATAATCTCTAGCACATGCAACTTGTAAAAAGTAAATCTTCACATCCCTACAATCATTTTAAACAGTCAGCACAATAATCTACCTTAAAGGATGTTTTTAACTAACATACTTGAAGAGATGAATCACACTTCATTGAACATGTTTAAAATTATGTCTTATTCTGTCAGAAGGAATACTAAACTCACTTTTGTGATGCCTTATCAAGTTAAATCACAGAGAAGAGGCAAACTATAGTTACAAAAACAGAGGCGGTGACTGACCCAACCAAGGGCCCAAGTCACCAAGTATCAATCCAACCATTGAGTCAATCACTCAAACTAAGTTATAATTAAAAATATTTAATAATTAAAATATTAAAAAAATAGATGTAATATAAAAATATGTATAATTATTTATAATTTTTATTTTTTGCTGAAAAACATTTATAATTTTTCACATTAAATACTACTCTTTGAAACACATTGGTCTACATTATACACTACTCTTTTACTACAACATAAAATAGAAAAATTATGGCTCATTTAATTTCTAAAAATAAGTAATGCTATATAACTAGGAAAATATATAACACATATTATAAACTTTTTAATATAATTTTAAAAGTATCTAGATGCATTAGATGAAGTTTTTTTTTTTTTTTTTGTGTGCATATATTTTATCTTTAATTTTGCATTAAAATAATTATTTATTTTCTTTTTATTGCAAAAGAATTGATTATAAAATAGTGAGTAAACGACATTTCCAAGTAACATAGATATAGTTTATATTGCCTGATAATTTCTCAAGAAGTGAAGGGTGTCCCAGTGGTTGAGAGTTTGGTTAATAAACTTGAGATCGTGTGACTGAATCCTGACTCAAATTCTTTTTCCCCAAAAATTCTGCTAGCTGATTCGCCCACCCACCCGGTTCATTGGTTTTTAAGAAAAGACCAACTGGGTCACCGATTCTCATGCAGTTCAACTGCCATCTCCAATCCTATAAAAAAATGGGACCTGCTCCGATTCGACAGTTTCTTGATAGGACCGGATGATAAGTACCATAAATTCATCAATAAAAGTATTAATTTATCAATTAATTCATATTAATTTTTAAAAATTATTAATCAATTTATATATAATTTTTGAGAAATTCATATTTTTATTAATTAAAAAATTAATTAAAAAATAATAAAAAATAAAAAATAAAATTTTATAATCAATGGAAAGAGCTCATTTTTATGATCATAACGAAACAAGTTTGAAGCAAAACGGAGCTAAAATAAAAAATATATGAATTTCTAAAGAAATAAAATAAAAAAAATTAAATAAAAAAATAACATACGGCTAAAACGGCTCAAGCCACCACGTCGCAACAGCCGGCGCGTCCAAACGCGTCGAGCCAAGCCAACCAAGCCGGTGCGCCAAGCCATCCACGCTAGCCGACTCAAGCTCAGAAGCCATTAGCCGGTCTATAGCACAGTGTGGACCGCCAGCTCAGTAGACATCGGTGAATCAGAGCTTGCCACGTGGTAGACCTAGACCCCTAAAGGGTTTATAGAAAATTCATCGCGGCTCACGGGGCATTTTGGTCTTTTCATCTATCAATAAAAGGCGTTGATTAGTTGCGGTGGACGATGTGGCCGATCCACGTGGTCCATGGGAACAGTAAATATGCGATCGTGCGGTGGTGGTTGTTTGCGGTCAAGATCAGACGGTCAAGTTTTTTTTCGATTGCTAATTTCACCCGGATCACCATCGGATGGCAGCACTTGATTCCAGCTTCGATCCGACGGTCCAGAAGGCTCCCGACGGCAATCAAACTCTCGGGCGCGTGATCAACGGCCTAAATTTCTCCATCAAGCGCGATCCAACGGTCAGAAATTAATCCAACTTGATCTGGACCATTACACGTCCATTTTTGGTATTTTTGGAAGCATCGGATCACCATCTAACGGCCAGAATTAAAATAACTCAACAGGAGCTATTTTAATCCGAATTTCACTCGGATTTCATCCTATTTTTACGATTAAAATAATCCTTAGTCCCACATTGCCTCCAAAAAATATATCTAGCCTCCCTAGCTCTATAAAAAGGACCCCAGACCTTCAAAAATCATCATCTCCAGTCAAGGTGAAGCTTTGGTACAGGATAAAGCCAGGCTCTGAATTAATGGCTGCTTCAAGGCAACCGGTGCCAAGAGGAAAAGCTGGGCTTCTACACCATCTTTCCACCCATGCTGGATCCAGGATCAGAGATCAGACTATTTTATTTTATTTTATTTTTAAATTTCATGTATTTAAATTTTGAAATTTTAATTAATAAAAATTTTATTATTACACTTTAATTTCAGCTTTTTATTGCAATTTAATTTCTACATTTTAATTATTATTTTTTATTTTCTTGCGAGTAGATGCTAAGATCTAACTAGTAGATTTTAGTACCAAGTTTAAATTTTTGTACCTTTTAATTATCATTTTTTTTTATTTTCTGACTTCACTTCTAATTCCAAAACTCTTCTCTTTTCTTTTTCTTTTGTAAAATCAAAGATTTCAAATCTAAAAACACTACCTTCCCCGTGGATTTGACCTGACTCATTACTATATACGTATTTTTAATTATTTTAAAAAGTCGGATTAAACTGATAAATACGATGTCTTAACGACAACATCACGTTCCTATCAAGTTTTTAGCACCGTTACCGAGGGATTGTTTTTGATTTTTGATTTTGATTTCTTTGATTTATTAAAAATAATTCCGACAAACGCACCAAGTTTTTGGTGCCGTTGCCGAAAAAGGCACGGACATTAAATTTTTTATCTCTTTGATTTTTTCTATAAATAAATTATAAATAAATTTTTTATTTTCTTATAAATATTACTTGCTAATTTTTTTTATTATTTTGCAAAAAAAAAGATTAAAGAACAAAAAGAATCAGGAGTTTTGCTTGGTGAGATCAATCCTAACCCTAGTCCTCTTCTTTTTATTTATTTATTTTATTTTTAAAAAAAATATCTATTTAAACCTAATTAAAAGTCTTATGATAAGATTAGAAATTCTAACTATTTAGAGCATGCATCATATTAGTTTTATTTTTATTTTTTTGGTGATTGCTGGAGGCAAGGTAAGCCTTTCAGAATTTAATTAATTGCATGCATCTAGTTTAAATTGCATAGAACCCTTTGATTGAAAATTTTTTGTGCATATTCATATTAAACCAAATTAAGGGCACAACCCAATTAAACAAGATAAGGTGGGGATTTGATCATCCTTCCTTGGCCCACAAACAATCAACCAGCATCCTGCATTGACCTAAGCCTTTAATTTTAAAATCAATTAGACATCAACCCTAGAAACTCGAGCTCAATAGGACAACGAACTCTAAGAGTTGAACCAGATTAGGGTTAGTCAATTTAACTAGTGTCTAGGAAAGTGGTTCAGGGACGACTGGGCCCGAAGGAAGGTGGTTACTTAATTGCTTCCGTTCGCTTATCTGGCCAAGCATAATTGGTGTCTAAGGCAAGCAACGGGGGGACTCCCACCGACCTTACACTTACCTGACCAGTTGATTGGCTGATCCTACACTTAGAATCCTCGAAAACTGACTTGGAACAGTTAGGAGTTGTCTAGGTCTAGGCTGATCTTAGCTTAAGACTAATTTGTTTGAAACTTATTTGAAAATAAAAATTTTTACTTTAGGTATTTTCAATCTCTATTGCCCTGACATAAGGTTGCCCTGGCATAACGGAAAGTTATGTTACATGGTTGTCCTAGGGTATGAAAAGGGAGAATTAACTTAGAACTTAAAAAAAATGTTAAAAATATATATATATATAAAATAAAAAAAGATTGAGGACATTGAGAATATAGTGAATTCTCCAACACCTGTATGGAGAAGGATTCCAGGTCGACTAGTCAAAATGAATTTAGTTCCTATTTCAGATCCTACAACCTCAATAGATTTAGCAAATCAATCTCAGCCTCAAACCCTTAAGGAGTTATGTTATCCAATTGGTTCCGTCCAACCCTCTTGTATCAGGTTGCCCCAACCCACAGCAAATAACTTTGAAATTAAATCTCAAATCATTAATATGCTTCCAAAATTCACGAGAATAGAGGATGCATATATATTCATTAGGGAATTTGAAGAGGTTTGTGCAATCATGAAAATACAACAATTGTCAGAGGACGAAATCAAACTGAGATTAACCAATTTTGCCCTTAAGGATAATGCCAAAAGGTGGCTTTATAGTCTTCCAAATAAATCTATCACGACCTGGTAGGGCTTTGTGAGAATATTCTTAAAAAAATATTTTTCTCATCATAAAATAGCTAAAATTAGAAATGAAATAAACCAATCCTATCAACTAGCTAGTGAATCATTTTGGAAATACTTCGACCGATTCAAGAACCTCTTGACCTAATGCCCACACCATGGAATAGAAACTTGGAGGCTATGCCAAATAATTTATGAAGGGTTAGAGTCAAATTCCCAAACAATGCTAGAGTCCATGTGCCAGGGACAATTTATGTACAAAGAACCAAATGAAGCCTGACAATTTTTAGAAGATCTAGCCGAGAAAAGTTTACAATGGGAAACAACAAGGGAACCAGAAAAATCCACACCTTCAAGAGGTGGAATTTACCAAACCTCCCTAGCTGCAGAAGCCAAAATTGCAACGTTGACACATAGGCTAGAGGCTTTAGAACTTCAAAGACCAGCCAGTGTGAACCAAGTATCTGCACCCATGTGCAACAGGTGTAATGCACCAAACCATGTCCTTGAGGAATGTCCCCTCCTAATGAACCAATTAGATAATGGATGTGCAAAAGTGAATGATACCACATATCAGAGACCGTTGAACAATCCCTATGCACCCACTTACAATCCAGATTGAAGGGATCATCCAAATTTTTCATAGTCACAAAACCCAAATGTAGGCGGTCCAAATTTCAATCAGCAGAACCCAAGGCCTAATCTTGTGATAAACACCTTGCCACCACCAGGCTTTAATATTAATGAAAAAAAACTTAGTTCTTTAGAGAAAAGCCTGGAAACTTTAGCCAAATCTAATGCTGACACCAATGCCACCTTAAGCAATTTCATGCAAACCACGGACCAAATTCTGAATTCAAATTCTCAAGCCATAGTCCGCTTAAAAATTGATCAGTTGGTATCTACTATAAGTGAACGTGAACGAGGTAGGCTATCTAGCCAACCTGAACCCAACCCCAAGAATCAAAAGGATAGACCATTCCAAGAAAACCAGGTTGATCAAGTTAATGCTATTCATTCCTTGAGATCAAAAAAATAAGTGGATAATAAGATAAATACACCTGACACTAGAGAAGACTTAAGTGCTGAGTCTGTTAAGCCTCCCACTGAACCATTCATAGAAATGACTAAACAATCACCTGAGTCATCAAAAGAAGAGGCACCCAAAGTAGAGTTGAAACCTCTCCTTGAGTATTTAGGTTCATAGGAAACATTGCCTGTAATTGTTGTATCAAACCTGAATCCTAATCAAGAGGTATGTAATAAAGAGTCAACAGAGTTGTTTAAGCAAGATCATATTAATTTACCTCCAAAATTAAAACTGCCTTTAGATACCCTTCCAGCACCCATTGAATCAAACTTAACTCCTAAAACAAAAACTCAATTCATGAGTATTTCAGAAAAACAAATAGGAGAAATTCTTAATAAACATAGGTCTGAGAATGGGATCATAAATTATATCCCTAAAATTAACAGTGAATATATCAATAATGGGATTATAAATCAACTTTCTGAGATTGGCAATCCAAAACCATTGAAATTTGTCAATCCAATATTTGACACAGGATAGTAAGCTACATCTGGCTGAAGACGGTAAACTTAGCGCTTGTTGGAAGACAACCCAATATTTAGTTTTTATCTAATTTATCTTTTTAGTTTATTTTATTTTTAGGATAATTTGAATAAGTTAGAGGGAGAGATTAAATTTTCAAAGACATGTGCTGGACCAAAAATATACTGAGTTAGGTGTATTCTTCCATGTTCTTTATTACACCCTTTATTTTATTTTCTCCGTTGAGGATAATGTCGATTAAGTTGGGAAAAGAAAAATAAATTTTTTTAAAAGAATTTTAAGTCTTTGAAAAAGTTAGTATTTAGTATTTAGACACCTGATTATGCTTAAGAATCGAATTAAACTAAGTATTTTTAAAAGAAAATTGATGCACAGATTAGAGAATCTGTGAGATATTGAGGAATCAAGTATTAAGAAAATTCAATAAAAAGTTAAGTCTAGAACATAAAAAATTTTTCCTTGGAGCATTTCTAATTATTTCTACTAGCATCAAAGAAAAATCTACTTTTTATAAGCTTGTATAGGATAACTATATGTTTCTTCATATAAAAAATTTATTTTAATAAAATAGTTTTCAAGTACTTCTCACTGAGTAACCGGGCCTCTTTGCCTAAGTAAGCATTGAGTTTCGCATCAAAAAATGGGAAGGGCAAAGAAGCTCGTTGTAAAGTTAGTCTTAACTCATAGTCTGTTTGATTCGAGCTAGTAAGCCCGAGGGGTATTCTATACCTAGTGTCCTAAAGCCGACTGGTCTGAAAGTCATTGGCTCAAGACTCGCTACATGGATCAAATAGAAAGCTTAAGGAATTAAGACACTCAATAGTGGTACAACGTTAAAAAATAAATAAATAAATAAATATTGATTTTCCACCAAGTAATCGGGTTCCGTTGCTTAAGTAAGCAATAATATTCGCATCAAAAAGTGGACAATGTAAAAATAAAAAAATCAATAAATGAAGAACGGAAGTAGCAATACACTTGCCTATATGAAAGTCAGACAAATCAAAGATAAAGGTGAAATAATTTAGAAAAAATTCTGAAAAATTTAATGTTCTTTACTTAATTTTTCTATTGATAAGTATTAATACCCAATGATATGTCTCATTTAAGCTCTACTGAATATCAATGGCCATTTTGAAAACTGCTTAGGTAAAATTCGAAACTCTAAAGTTAAAAGGTATTTAAAACTAAATTCTTTCTTTACTCGAGAACGAACAAAGCTTAAGTTGGAGGGTGTGATAAATACCATAAATTCATCAATAAAAGTATTAATTTATCAATTAATTCATATTAATTTTTAAGAATTATTAATTAATTTATATATAATTTTTGAGAAATTCATATTTTTATTAATTAAAAAATTAATTAAAAAATAATAAAAATTAAAAAATAAATTTTATAATCAATGGAAAGAGCTCATTTTTATGATCATAACGAAATAAGTTTGAAGCAAAACGGAGCTAAAACGGAAAAGATATGAATTTCTAAAGAAATAAAATAAAAAAATTTAAATAAAAAAATAACATACGGCTCAAACGGCTCAAGCCGCCATGCCGCAGCAGCCAGCGCGTCCAAACGCACCAAGCCAAGCCGACCAAGCCGGCGCGCCAAGCCATCCACGCTAGCCGATTCAAGCCCAGAAGCCATCAATCGGTCTACAGCATAGTGTGGACCGCCAGCTCAGCAGACACCGACGAATCAGAGCTTGCCACGTGGTGGACCTAGACCCCTAAAGGATTTACAGAAAATTCATCGCAGCTCACAGGACATTTTGGTCTTTTCATCTGTCAATAAAAGACGCTGATTGGTTGCAGTGCACGATGTGGCCGGTCCACGCGGTCCATGGGAATAGTAAATGCGTGATCGTGCGGTGATGGTTGTTTGCGGTCAAGATCGGATGGTCAAGTTTTTTTTTGGTTGCCGATTTCACCCGGATCACCATTGGACGGCAGTGCTTGATTCCAGGTTCGATTCGACGGTCCAGAAGGCTCCCGACGGTGATCAAACTCTCAGACGTGTGATCAACGGCCTAAATTTCTCCATCAAGCATGATCCAACGGTCAGAAATTAATCTGACTTGATCTAAGCCATTACACGTCCATTTTTAGTATTTTTGGAAGCATCGGATCACCATCTAACGGCCAGAATTAAAAGAACTCAATAGGGGCTATTTTAATCCGAATTTCACTCGGATTACTTCCTATTTTTACGATTAAAACAATCCTTAGTCCCACATTGCCTCCAAAAAAAATATCTAGCCTCCCTAGCTCTATAAAAAGGACCCCAAACCTTCAAAAATCATCATCTCCGGTCAAGGTGAAGCTTTGGTACACGGTAAAGCCAGGCTCTGGATTAATGGCTGCTTTAAGGCAACTGGTGCCGAGAGAAAAAGCTGGGCTTCTACACCATCTTTCCACCCATGCTGATCCAAGATCAGAGATCAGGCTATTTTATTTTATTTTTTTTAAATTTCATGTATTTAAATTTTGAAATTTTAATTAATGAAAATTTTATTATTACACTTTAATTCCAGCTTTTTAATGCAATTTAATTTCTACATTTTAATTATTACTTTTTATTTTCCTGCAAGTAGATGCTAAGATCTATCTAGTAGATCTTAATACCAAGTTTAAATTTCTATGCCTTTTAATTTTCATTTTTTTATTTTCCAACTTTACTTCTAATCCGAAAACTCTTCTCTTTTCTTTTTCTTTTGTAAAATCAAAGATTTCAAATCTAAAAATACTACATTCCCTGTGGATTCGACCCGACTCATTACTATCTACGTATTTTTAATTATTTTAAGAAGTTGGATTAAACTGATAAACATGGTATCTTAACGACAACATCGCGTTCCTATCACCAGGCCAACCGGCCGATTCGATTCAGTCTTTATAATTATGAAAGAAGCAACTGGATCTTCCCATAGATGCAAAAACACCTTTGCAAATCCATTGATGACAACAATGAAAATATGGTCAATCATTTGTATTTTCTACATGTCTTTGTCATCATATATGCATTTGGTCATTAAGACACCAAAGAGACTAATATGACGATAATATAAATATATGATTTTTGTTCCAACCAACATGTCATATCGTGTGGGAATTCACATATTATGTTCAATTTTTTTATTCAATGAGATTAAAATTGACTCATGTTTACATTCTTCACATTTTTATGTATTGCTAATTTTAAAATAAATTAGAGAAAAAATAATCTTAAGATCAAAAAAATCCAATCTAAACTGAATATTTCACCCCTTCTACAGTTCATGACTTAAATTTGATCTTGATAACACGATTGTCCTCAACTTTAAGAAATAAGACAATGAAAGTGATATAACATATGCTTGCCCACCATCAGCTTGTTTTATGATGAGCACGTGTTATATAGGTTCCAATCCAACTTCAGTTTATGTTGGTGGCAGCTAATCCGGCACAGTCCCCATAGTTACATGGTTTTGATGGTTGAAGAGACATCAGTTTCAAACCCTTGGCATGGCTTTTACAGTCAAAGCACATGCCACTAAGACAGGAATAGAGACCAACCCCATTGCATACATGGTTGACATGAGGAAATAAAATTACATGAGAACACCATCATTTTTCTAGCAATTTCTGGATTATGCTGTTTGTACATCAGACAGACCTGGAAGAAGCACAACCATTGCTCCAAGTAAATAGGCACCATATGAGAGTAAAATTTTTAATGTAGTCATATATGTAGCTGAGATTTAATATTTGTGTGAAATCATTTCCATCCTTTCTTCATGATCATTTGATGCTTTTCACTCCTTACTTGTAGGTGACAATATACGCTGTTAGCTACCTCATGTTAGTTTATGGCTTATACATCAAAGATTTTCATTTCATATATTTCAATCAACTTTTATTTCCTCATACCATTATCAGAAACAACATGCACATCCAAGAAGTTTCCCAGTTTTTTTTGCTTGAAAAATTAATAACATGTTTCTTATAGAGTTTGACTTTTTAATGCACCAAAATGATCATTTTAATTAAGTTGACCTTTCTTAACCATAAAAGCAATGTCAATTTTACCCAGAAGTATTTTGACACACCTTACAATTATTTTGACATGCCAAGGCATGGAACAACATTAAATTAGGTACTCTATTTTTTGGCATGAAGCATATGTAAGGCTTAACTGATACATATTTGAGAAGAGGAAGATGGTAAACATTTCTATCAAATTTCAAATGCATTATATATATTTTTAATCTAAGATTTTCTACAAGAACAAATATTACCTGCATCTCTTCTTTGCTAAGAAATTTGCCTCCAACACCTCGCTGCCTTCTTTCTGCCAGAGCTTGCCGGGAAGGAATCTGCAGAAAAGCATAGATGAGCTAGGCAATCAAATCACAGATTTTAGCAAAACTGATTACATCCAATGCATATTTAATAAGCATTCCTAAGATCTTGAATAGAGACATAGAGAGAGAAAGAGAGAATCTAAGCTTTATTCATTAAACCAAATTCTGTACCACCAAGATTACCTCTTTCTTCCCCCTAACACCATCAATAGACAGTAGGAAATTCTGAGAATTACCTTAATGGATCTATCAACAGCTTGTCTATTGCCCTTCTTCTGCATGTACTTGCGAACTATATCCCTCCTTTCCTCATGGGTGTAACGGGACACCCTTATTCCAAGATCTCTCAGCAATTTAGACTCAGCTGGATTCGATACCAAAGGTACCTTCCCACCATCCTGCCCCCTGCCCACTGCCGAATCCTTTACTAAATTAATGTCTCTTAGTGGTTCTTTTGGCATCAAATCCTTCTCTGCCAAAAATGTTCTCTTTTTCGGGTGACCACTTTGGGCCTTTCCTCCATGCTTATCACCCACTGCCCCTGCCTTCTCCAACGAGCTCTCGACCTGGATTACTTCTACCACTTCACCATCTTTCTTAGCTTCTTCCGCATTCTTTTGAACTCTCTTCTTATAAGGACCGCGCTTCCTCTTCCTCGCAGCACCATCAGCAGCACTTCCATAGGGAGGATAAGTCCCTTTCGAGCACAAGAACCTCTGCATGATCAAAATCCGATTACCCCTCGACCGTTTCCCAGAGCCAGTCTGTGCCTTGAACCCCATCTTCTCACTGTAAGTACTATAGTATGCCTTCGCAGCCGAGATGGAATCAAACTCCATGTCCAACCTCGGCAGAAGCCTACCGCTGGCGAGCGTTCCGGCGGGGTCAGGTGGCGGCTCGAGCGGGTGGGTGTGCTCCAACACGACTCTCGACACAGCCCACCTCCCGCTCTCCTTCCTTACCACCTCCATCATCGCCCGGCACCTCTCCTCCCCCCCGGGTCCGCCACCGCCGGCGTCTCCGGCGTTGCCCGCGGCGGCGGCGCCCTGCCGCATGGAGAGGTAGCTCCGCATGATGTAGGCCACCCGGAGGGCATAATCATTGTAGAGCATTTTCCCGGCCGGCTGCGGGGCCTCCTCCTTGGGGTCCTCAGCCGGCGGCGTGGCCAGTTCGGCGGGATTGCTCTTGGCCGGCTCTTGGGGTCTATCCTTAGTCTTGTCCCGTTCTTCTTGGAGCCTCTCCGCGGCCTTCTCCTCCTCTTCCGTCTCTCCATCTCCTTGCTTCGGCTCGCCCTCCTTCTTCGCGCTGTCCTCCGTTATCTCGGAGATCAGCACCATGGCGGTAGAATTCGAGGGAAATCGCACGAAATCAAAACCCTAGGGCGAGATAAATCTGATCTTGGGAACCTCAGTAAAAATTAGGGACGCGAAATAACCGTAGAAGTTCTTGTTTGAAACCCTAGGGGGTGGATCTTGATCGACGGGGAACCGGGCGATGAGGAGCGGTCAGGTGCTTCGCCAGGGAGGCGGGGACGAGCGGCGGGGCGAATTGGGATGGAGGAGAGGATCGCCGTGGAACAAGAGAGCTGTGTCGGCACGCGAGTGGAGGGGCGACACGTATGAGTGGGACCCACAAATTGTAGGATTCATCCTTGGGGGCGTAACGAGACGCGTGAATCGGGATACGTGGCGGTAGATAAATTGGGTGTCCTGCGCTGTTAACGGTGGAGATCGGCTGTTCGCTGGGAGCCGATCGGGAGCGTGTACCTCTGGGACGTCTGAACTCGGAAGTCAAGTCAGTGCTGCAACGATCACCCAAGAACGCCCCGGGGCTATGAAGCCGGTTGATGTGGGTTCCTGATGACAATTTTGCCCTCGGAGGAGGTTTCTTAAGAAGTGGGGGCGCATATGTTTACATATTTATAACTGGTGAACCTATCGCTATCCCAACCCAGCAATTTTGTCCTTTTTGGGTTTGATCTTACAAAGTAGTTGACATTTGGATTTCTCATCCATTTGAGTTTGGAGCCATGATCTCTATTAAACTTCTCAAAAACATAGAGGCAAGTTTATTAGGCCTTTTAGTGCTGCAATCTTTATTAAGTTTTCTAATAATATTGAGCAATTTGATTTTTTTTTCTTTCTTGATAAAGGAGGTGTGTCAGTGCAGGAAGAGAATATGTAACGATCAAAATCTTACTTAAAAAAAGCTAGCTAAAAAATATATTTAAATTTTTTAATTTTATATAAATATTCAAGATCTTTCTATAATACAATTAATATAAAAATAAACATATATTGCATGGATCTTCACACACCTTGTTTGAGTAATGGTATATGCCAACTATGATTTTTCATCAAGCTACGATCTAAATTCAGCCATAAATACCATAATTAGTATTATCTAGTTTATTTCAACCATAAATTAAGATCATACTTTAATATTATTTATAATAATTTAAAATTTTAGTTAAAAATATTTATTTAGAACTTATTATTAGGTCCCTTATTTTTGTACCCTAAGATCTTGTAAGATCACATGCTTGCATGGGCTTTTACATTCTTTTATGTTTAAGCCTTCTTCACCTGAAGCTGTCACAACTTCAACAAGTTGATGTTGAGTTCAAAGAGGTATCAAATCACATTCACATCAGAACCTGAATTGGTATAGACCTATCAATGAGTCGAGTTTGGATTGAAACTTAAATATCCAGATCTGGATCTAATTTTAGTTACCGGTACTGGATCCGAATCCGAATATTCGATAGGTCTGACCTTAAAGTATCAGATTCAGATCCTAATGGATCCCAAGTATTCGGATTCGATTTTGGAATCCGAAACTAAGAAAGAAAGAGACTGAGAGAAAAATCGATAGATAGAGAGAGGGAGGGCCGGTCGGTCGCCAGCCGTCGGTAAGGGAGACCGAGAGAGCAAAAGAGGGAAGGAGGGGGTCTAGCCTCATCAGTAAGGAAGATTGAGAGAGGAAGAGATGGAGAGAGGGAGGGAGGGGTCTGGCCTCACCGTCGACGTCGGGAGGGAGGGGGTTTGGCCTTATCGACGAGGGAGATCGAGAGAGGAAGAGAGGAAGGGAGGGGTCCAACCTCACTGCCATCATTGACGAGGGAGACCCAAGGGAGATTGAGCGAGGGAGAGAGGGATGAAGGGGGTCCCAAGTCCGGCCTCATCGACGAGGAAGATCGAGAGAGGAAGAGAAGAAGATCGAGAGAGGGAGAGAGGAAGGGAGGGGTCCGACCTTGCTGCCATCGCCGGCGAGGGATATTGAGAGAGGGAGAGAGGGACGAAGCCGACAAGGGAGACTCGAGGGAGATCGAGAGAGGGAGAGAGGAGGGAGGGGTCCGGCCTCGCTATCATCGCCGAGAGAGAGGGGGTTTGGCCTCGTTGGTAAGGGAGATCGAGAGAGGGAGAGAGGGAGGGAGGGGATCCCGAGTCCGATCTCGCCGATGAGAGAGATCAAGAGAGGGAGGGAGGAAGAGGGTGGATCGTCCGGCCTCGCTGGCAATGGAGATCGAGCGAGAGATGGACAATCAAGAAGATTAGGAGAGATCGGAGATGGAAGTGAGTATTTTTTTTATTATGTTTAGTATGTTTATATATATATATATATATATATATATATATATATATATATATATATATATATATATATATATATATATATATATATATATATATATATATATATATATATATATATATATATATATATATATATATATATATATATATTAGTCGGGTCTTGGGTCTGGATATTAAATATCCATAATATCCAAACCTTACTCATTTATGTTATGATTTGTCAGGTCTGGATCTGGATCTGGATAAATGGATCTAATGCTAATATCAGATTTGGACCCATCGGATAAATATCCATGGGTCTTAGGTCGAGACCCGATCCATTGATAGCTCTAGATTGATAGATGTCCCTTCTATCTCATCATATGTGCACAACTCTTAAAGTTGGAGAGATGCTTCCATTTAAATTGAGAAGCACTGTCCATCGAAATCAGTCGAAGCCGAAGGGCATAATCATGAGGATCCAAAATAATCTCAAGAACAAAAGAAGAAATCAAAGAAATCAGGAGAGATATCGGTCCCCATGACAAGTCTAGGTGACATCATGGTTGATTTTGACACCGACCTCTGCACGTATTCATTCATCATCACCTCTGCTCTCTCTCTTTCAATTCTTAGGTCAAACCTTCATCATGAATTCTTCCAAATTTGAAGAAAAAGATTGCTAAAAGAGCAAATATTTGTTCCTTTTTCTTTCTTTCTTCTTCTTTTTTTTTTTCAATCACACACTTATCCTGTGTCTAGATTTAAGCAAAATCTTTTGATGTGTTTCATGCAATCTATTTATAATTTTTTTTAGTAATTATAAATGAATTGCAACTAAAAAATAAAGAAAGAAACAAATACAAAAAAATGATGGAGATGTAGAAAATCAAGGAGGCTGAAGACAAGGCAATCCATCAGCATCCGCAGTAAAAAGCATCACCAAATCAGAATGAATCAAGTTCGACTATGAGATGTTGAAGTATCTCCAATGCCTGCCAACTAGCTACTACAAAGTTACCATCTCTGAGAATATGCTGAATCAAGAATCAAGAGAAGTGAGAGATAAGCATAGAGATCTCTTGAAGCAAAGGACAATCAGAGACAAAGGAGGGTCGATTTGAATTCCAGTGAATAACAGTTAGAGAATCTCCCTTTAGATTGATATTTGGCATTACAAAATTAACCTGTGCCACCTCGAAGGCTTCCCATGCAACTCATAGAATGGAATAGAGGTAGAAGAGAAGGACTGCACACTGGCATACAAGAGTTTACCAAAACGACATGAATTATTGAGAAAAATGTCTTGAATTCGACCTACAAAAAGCCTACAACGAAAATCTAAGATGAAGGAGCCTAGAAATGCAACACAATAGGCTGCTACAGCAGCGCGTGTGGCCCAAGCGGGAAATAAGTCATGGGTAGGGGTGGATACGGTAATAGCACTGCTATAATGGACTAGGATAATTAGTAAAGCTACAAAAATTATTTTTTACATATAAATTTAAAAGTAAAAAATAATATAAAAGTTAATCTCAACATAACATTAAAAAAAGAGAGTCAAAGATATTGAACATAATAAATTAAATTTTTGACAATGATAGAAATAATAAAAATAAATATTTTTCTTTAAGAGAAGGATTGTGAAGAGGAGCAATAGAGGGAACTTGGGAGAAATTTGAGATGATTGAGGAGCGATGCACGAATCTCCTTCATTTGGGATTTGCTTTGATTTTGATTAAAAAGAGAGAGGATGGGGATATAGGCCATAGTTTATTTTCTTTTCTAGTCCTCTCTCTCTCTCTCTCTCTCTCTCTCTCTCTCTCTCTCTCTCACACACACACACACACACATTTTTTATAACTTTTTCTGCCGTTGAATTGAAGAAAGAAAGATTGGAACTTAGTAATTAGAGACCTGAAGAAAGAAACTCATAAATCAAAAATCAAGATCAACTATCCCAAAGTACAAAACACTAAAATTAATAATAAAGAAACAATAAGGATCTAATGCTTCTTAAATGGAAAAACTTATGCTTGAGAAAAAGAGGATTGTCACAATAGCAGCAAGGGATTGGGACTCAAAGAACTCAACCAGGATGATCCCATTAGCATTCAAAACATATTATTCATTCTCCTAGATGGAGAGATCCTATGGCGGAGAGTGGGTACAACTAGGGTTTAAGAAAGGAAGGGCAAGTAGCTGAGGTGATGATAATTGAATCATAAGATCTTGGTGAGGAGTGGGTGCAACTAATGTTTAGAATGAGGGGTGGGGGTTGAGCAGCTAAGGCAAATAGATGACCAGAGCATCAAATCATCCAAATTTGAAGCAGAGGTTAGAGAAGGTTTGATTAACGAAAACCTATATATAATTAGATCAAGTCTGCATTGTATATAGCTAAATTTGGTTATACTTGAGTAGATCTCAACTCAAATCCAATCATATTTATATTAGACAATGGTGGTCTCACATCGATAATCTAAGCTATTGAATTGATCTATTACCTCAACACTACTTGCACACTAGAAATATATGTGATTTAAAAATTTATAGCCTATATATAGATAAAGTAATAAAAAATATATTTTTTTATATTATTTATATTATCTAATTTTTGAACCACATGATGCATAGGCTAGAGTCTTTAAATTATTTGATTTTTGTGTACAAGTGGTTTAGATGTAGTAGAATGCATTCAATGACTTGGATCATAAAATATAGAATCTTTATTGTTCAATTTAAATTTGATTGAATTTGATTCAGGATCTAAGATTCACACGCTCGAGTGTGGTCAAAGTTTTGTTACCTCATCTTATGGGTAGTATGCAAGCTTGATGCAGGCTTTTTATATGAAATCATTGTGTGTGTACTATAAGTTTTCCTACCTTATGCTATGATGTTTTGGATGTGTACAAGGATGCTTTCTAACTATATATGGTTGTAGTGTATATTAGTCTTCTCATGCTCATACATTGATTTATATTTTATGTACAAGCTTAACACATACTTGTATAGAGTTTACATATTCATTATAAGTTTTTCTACTTTCTATGATGATACTCTAAGGTTGTATGAGGTTGTTTTCTAATAATACATGATAGGAAGTGTATATGCAAGATTCTCAAGCTCATACAACAATTTACTAGCAACATACAAGCTTGAGACATAATTGTACAAAGTCTAGATTTACATATTATAAATTTCACTTTGTATCTTGATATTCTTTGATTACATAAATGTTGTTTCTTAGAGGAAGTAGCTAGAAGTATATTTACTAATTTTTCATGCTCATAAGATAATTTTCATGCTTGTACCTATACTTATGATACTTGTATTAGAAGGCTTAAATATTATATAATGGCTTTTATAAATCTATTATTTAAATATTAATTGTATTTTTTTGTTAACCTATTTTTATTGCTATAATGTAATGAGAAGAGTGACCGTTATGATAATTTGATTATTTATATATTTAAGTAATATCTAAAAATTAATCTACCATATTATTTTCAAAAAAAAAATCCACTAAAATGGTAATTGTTAACACTAAACCCTTAATGGCGCCGTGTTGGGAAGTCGGTCAGGCATGTCGATGGACACCAGCTACCCTCCATGACCTATAGACTTGCAAAGAAAGTCTTCTCATCGGAGTATGTTTGGCAAGGAACCCTTTGATGCTGGAGTTTAAAGAATAATCGAAGGAGGAAAAGAGGTGAGTAAGAGCGAAATATTAACTTGCAATCTGAAGTTATTTGAGGATCCCCTTATTACCTCATTTATATAAAGATAGAGTCATAAGTTGTTGCACCAAAATTTGGTATCATAATCTAACAGGCTGTTAGGATTTGTTCACTATCCTATAATCAAGGTTGTTAGTTATGCCTACAGATCGGATTTGTAAGACATGTGTGTTGGTCGAAGGTCATGCCCACATTCTGGAGATTGCTGGAGAATCTCAGGGATCACCTATACCGTTGAGTAGGCTAAGGGCCTGAGGTTAGGGCAGAATCGAGATCTTGCTTGGACATATTGGTGCTTGCATAAGTCGTTAGATGTCATGCCTTATTGTCGGTTGGATCCTAACCTCGGAGTCGGTAATCAACCGAGGTGGAGATCAGACGAGGATCGATGTTGTGATGCCACCTAGTCTCAGGTGCTCTAGCTGGCCTCCCTTTGATGTCTCTAGTGGTCCTACCTAATCAGACTATGAATGGGTGCTCGATCATGATCCAAGGAGAAGAGATTGGGTTCGATAGTAGGCAATTTTCATAACAGTTAACTCCTACTCTCAAGTTTGAAGTGGCTTCATTGCTTTGGGCAAAGGGAGTAGCTAGCCCTTAATTATTGATCTGACCTCTCTCCTTAGAGAATTTATTCTGTGGTATTTGGTAGATGGTATCTTGAAAATCCTAGGCTTATTTGCATTTGCCATGTGTTGGGCACTAGTAGGCTTCATGTTGCATTTTGTGGGTCATCGAAGGTGGTTTTTTCGAGGATCATGCGATGAAGAGTTATGCAATCTAGGGGCCTTAAGGTGCATGGCTTTTAATATTGTCATTTTTCCAAAAATGACATTCTATTGAAGGATACGATTAGAGCACTTTTCCTAAAAGGCATGGTCTCTAAGGCCTTTAAGGTAGCGACCCTTGGAGTGCAATTAGCATAGTACGTAGCAAGAAGCACCCTTGTCCATTTCCTCTATAAATGGAGGGGGTCTGCTGCTTGAGGTTAGACCCCCTCTCTCATCAGCTATAACAATGGATTAGCTTATTAGAAACATGCAAAAAAATATCAATTTAATTTATAAACTAACATTCGTAATTCATTACCTCTCTACGTACACGACTGGCTATAGACTCACGGTCGAAAGTATGCATGTACTTTTGAGCCGCTTGGTTCTCCTAGTTCTGATAGAAGATAGCCTAAAAGATATTTAAATCACAAGTATTTAAATAATAAGTATTTAAAAAATATTCAAATATAATTGTTAGTATATTAAAAAATTTAAAAGTTAGAAATTAAATCTAAAACTTTTAGCTCCTCCAATACCTAACCATCCCATCCCACTGACTCGGGGGACAGTCCATCATCCAAGGAACAAGCTCCTCCTTAGTGTCCCATCGATGCACAAGCCATCTTCTATGGAGATTGACCTTATAGTTTTGGTATAATTTTTCAATGTTCTTCAGTCGAGCATCTCGAGCCCTCTCATGATTTAAAAAGTTATACCTCCTCTGCACCAAGTTATCAAAAATCAGTTATAAAATTATTCTAATCAAACATGGTATAAATATATCAAATATATCAATATAATTAAGATACACTTACCTATATCTCCTTCCACATCTGATTTCCAACACCAGCATCTATCAATCATTAGTCTACGAGCAGTATTGGAATGATGTCGGACCACCTCATAAGCACTCCAAAAAAATAATGCATCTTCTATGCAGCTTTTCCAACTGGCCTTCCATCTCGATCATACTCCATCATGACCTGATGTTGGCGGTTTCACATATGCGACATGCATGTAGAATCGTAAAATATCCTATTGGATAATGCACTTATAATGAAAATATATTATACAAATATATAAAAGTGTACAATAACTATATAAATAAATAAATAAATAATTGATATAAAAAAAATATACTCTTATTGGCCATAGGATTGTCTAACGTGGATGCCAGTGGAGACTCATTGATAGATGGTCGAAGCATGTACCAAAAATGTGGCTGACGATAGAGGCTCAAATATCGGTGAAGAAGTAGATGCCAGTGGAAAAATAGATGTTGATGGTGCCTGGGCAATCGATGCAAAGATGGATGGAGTATGCGCCGATAATGACTCAGATGCTGAGCTCCATGTAGCCTACCAAGGGACGGAGGTGAAAGCTAGATCGTATTTTGGTGCCATCGTGATATGCAATGTTAATAAATATTAATCAATATAATATATTAAATAATAATTAATATTAGTAGAGCATCAATAAATAGATTTTAATATTTATACTAGAATATTGAACTCATCGTCTAATGATATCTACAATATAGACATCATCATCGCTTTTGATAAATGTATTTGGGACTTTAACAGCACCAAGTAAGTTTTGTCCTAGAGGAGCATTTTGTATGCACGGTCCAACATCGTCATCAACCTCGGTATCATCAAAAATATACCTAGGCACCATCCTCACAATAATACCCCATTGAGGCTCCAAGGGATCACTAATGTAGAAGACTTGACTAGCTTAGAAGATAAGTATATACGATTCTTCAGTGCAGAGATAGCATTGCATATTAACGAGAGTAAAATCATACTCATTAGTCTTCATCCCTGATTGAGATAAAGTGTCAAACTAATTACATTTCATCAACGCAATCCTTCCTTTAGAATAATAGTCCAAGATGACTATCTTCTCCACCATCTCATAATAATTCAGATTTTCTATACGAGGCTATGAATCTCTTGAGCTAGCATAACATCCAATGGTAGTGCTCAACATCATGCCACTATTTTATGTTGCTATATTTACAAACTGGCTATGAATATTAAACCTATAGCTATTAATGATGAGCTATTTGTACTCATGTATGGTATGATTAATTTTTATTGAAAAAGCACGCACTTGAAGGCTCATATCATCGAGCGGTAATCTCCACACCTAAAGACATGACATCTAATTAGTAAATATGTTCTAATAAGATGCACAAGGCAAGAATATATACTCGCTTACATGATCTTTATACTATGTAGAAAATTATTTATTATGCATTTTCTCTTTCTCCTACATACTTAGAGCACCATATTTTATTCTTATAACCTTCTTTATTTACTGCATGCACAAAAAAATAAATTTAGATGTAATTAGATATTTTCTTCTAAGTATTATGAAATAAATAAGATTGAGTGACTCATCTTATATATGGCTTAATAACATCACAGTTGAAGAGCACAGCGGTGCGTCTTGTCTCTTTTCTTAATGCTCAAATTAGTGAGACGATATAAAGTTAAAAATCCATCTGATTATGGAATGAACTCAAATATAGGCTCAATTAGCTCATAATGATCATCTTGATTCTTCATTGGCCAATTACGACATGTCTCAAGCTTGTTTAAATATATGGTATAAAAATTCGTATACTCTTGATCCTAATAACCTTTTGCTATGGATCCCTTTGAGCGATTCATATTTCTTATATAAAATTTCAGTATTTGAATATTTCTCTCGATGGGGTACATCCATCAGTAGAATATTAGACTTTTAAGTGTAATTTTTTCTGCAAAGTATACGATGAGATGCATCATAACTATGAAAAATAATGATAGAAATATCTTCTCCAGATCATATAATATAGTCATCATCCTTGCCTTTATTTCTTTCACACCTTTCTTAAGCAATCTTTTTACATAAATATCTGTGTAGAAGTTGCAAAGACAAATAACAGCCATTCTGATATTTTTTGACAACACATGATGAATAGCTATTAGGATCAATTTCTACATCAATACATGATAATCATGTCTTTAATCCCCCAAGTTCGACATCCATACTATTCACACACTTTAATATGTTGCTTGAGTACCCATTTGAGATCTTTATACTTTTCAACACATGAAGAAATATGGACCGTTTGGAGGTATTTATAACATAGCATGCATGAGCTAGAGAGCCTCCATTATTCTCCCCCTACCAGCTCTAGGTGGAGTGATCTCCTAATATCCCATTCTTTCAAGTCAAATCAAAAATTCAAGTCATCCTTAGTCTTATCCTTGATGTTCAAGATTGTTACTAATAGGCACTCGCACATATTCTTTTCAATATGCATTACATTTAAATAGTGGCGTAATAAGTTTGTCTTTCAATATGGCAAGTCAAAAAAGCTACTTTTCTTTTAATTAAAATACGTGTCATTTATCTTTGATCAATGCTTTCTTTTTTTTACCATCAATCAAATCATCTTTTTCAAATTCAATACTGAGACCATCCAACTCTCTTAACACCTCACTCCTAGATATCCAGCTAGGCATCTCATCTTTTTCAATAGTGCCATCGAAGGAGCATGCATCCCTTCTGTATGGATGATTTTGATGAAAAAATATCGATGTCCCATAAAGTTAAAACTCCTTCGATGTACCAACCTTTTAGATTGGATATTTTTTTCATAAATTGGATATGCTAGCTCACCTTTCATACTTTAACCCGACATTACAGCATAAGCTGGAAAGTCATTTATTGTCCATAGAAGTGCTGCGCATATGGAGAATGACTCATTCATTAAAGCATCAAAAGTTGAAACACCTTGAATGTTTTACAACTATTTTAGCTTAATAATAAGAGGCTGTAAATAGACATTAATGTCATTACCTATCTCCATCGATCCAGGAATGAGCATTATCATGAAAGCAAAGAATTTTTTCATACACATTCATGGTGGAAGGTTGTAAACAAGAATAAACACTAGCCATATATTGCAGGCGGTATTCATGTGCTTAAATAGGTTGAAACTGTTGCATGATAAATCTAACCTTACATTGTATATCTCTTGTGCAAAGTCTAGATGTATTTCATTAAACTTCTGCCATGACTCTCCATCAACTGGATGCCTTAATACATCATTTTTTATTTAGTCCTCTTCATGCTATCTCATGTTCTTATCGATATGAATAACTTTTGTAGTCTCAGAATCAAAGAAAAGTACCACATTAATTTTTAAGATACACGAGTCGATGTGCCATCTTTATTCTATTTCCATCTTGATACATCGTACCTTATGCACTCATTTCGGTTGGTATCCTCCTTCCAATAGAGCATGCAATCATTGGGACATCCATGTATCTTATTATAAGTATAGCCCAGCTATTCAATAATCTTCGATGCTTCATAATTATTCTTTGATATTTATGAATTATCTAGAAGAATATCTCCTAAAAGCTCTAGTATGCAGTTTACTTCATTATTACTAAATTCATTGGAGCATTTTGCATAATACAATTGGATTAAGAACTCAAGCTTCGCCATCTTTTCACATCCAAGATACAATGGAATATTAGTATCCTTCATCAACTTACGGACCTTCTCCACATCCTCATTGTTTATCATTCCACCAACTATAGGATTAGGCATGGACATAGATGCACCATCATTGTAGCAAATAAATGAAAAGATATCATGAATCATTTATTTTACTCTCCCATTATGTTGATTGTCTCCTTGCGACCTACCCTCACCATGTTGAACCCAACAAATTTCATAACTAGATTTAAAGCTATAAATAGTAAGGTAATCATTTACATCTTGATAAGATAGCTATGGCCCATCCATACACTTCTTATAAGAATATTGAATAAGTACATGGTCTCCAAATTTTTTTATAGCAAAATCAATAAATTTTTGAAGTTTAGCCTTATATTTTGGCGAGAGTCTATTAAACTTCATTCATCCCTTATCTATTATAAAAATGATGATACTATAATTAAATCATGCATGAAACTTATATTATATACCAATGCATTATAAATAAATAAGCATTATAAACAAAAAATGCATTATAAACAAGGATCAAAATAAATATCATGTGTAAAACTTACATTAAATATCATTTTTAGATATGCAATAAATACATCCTATCACCAACTAATAGATAAAAATAGATCCTATCTTATTCAAAAATTGCATTAATTATATAGGTTCATTATAATAATCAAATGATACGTAATAGAGATCGAAAAAAAAATTAGCAGCATTTTTCTTTAGTTCTCTTATATAGGAAGAACAAAAGAGAAATGCTATCCCAAATTTTTTTGAAATCTTTAGCATACCATTTGATTACTATAATTATCTATAAAATTATTTATAATTTTTAAACTATCCAAATTGAACAATCAATTGATCATTATACATAATTCTTTTATCCATATAAAAATATATAAATATATGGATGCTAAAAATTATGTATCCTAATCAATTGACGGATCTATCATTATTTAATATAATAAATAATAGCAACAAGATATAAACATAAATTACATCCATATTCTAACATGCAATGCAAGCCACCACCATACCTCGACATCCAACTACCAAGCTATAGCACAGAATTTGATGGTCAAGAATCCACTGGCATGGCCCCAAACTTGCTAGTGGGAGTTTTCTTACCGTCCAGCATGGTATGGCCCAAGATCATCGGTATAGCCCAAAATCCATTGACATGGTGCAAAACCCATCGGCATGGTGCAGAACTGGTCGGCGGGTGTTTTCAACTTACTAGCTAGCACAATCTATGGCATGGCCTAGAATTTGCTGGCATAGTCTAGAACCCATCGGTGGAGGTTCTCTTATCCATTGGCATGGCATGGTCCAAAGCTATCGGCACGGCATGAAATCCATCAGCATGGCCCAAAATCCATCGATAGGGGTTTTCTTATCGATCGGCATGGTCTAGGGCCATCCACAATCGTTGATACGATATAGCCTAGCCCAGAACCCACCGGCACTACTTAGAACCAACCAACAAGAGTTTTTTTATCCGTCGACATGGCCCATGGCCGCCAGCACGTCCCAGAACTCACTGGTATAGGTTCTCTTTAAATATTATTATAAATATTATAAATAATAATTAATAAATATTATTATAAAATAAAATAAAAAAAATCATACCTATGGCTATGGAGAGAAAATCGTACAGAGCTCCAAGGATTATCGATGGCGGTGCTAGGGATAGCCTACGAGAGAGATAGATAAAAATAGTGAGATACAAAGAGAGATAGAGAGAGAAGAGAGATAGAGAAAAGAGAGAGAATGATAGATAAAGAGAAAGAGGGAAGAGAGAGACATAAAGAGAGAGAGAGTAGGGAGGTCGAGGGGATAGTGGCAGCATAAGAGGGAGGGGTGGCGGTGGTGAGTCGGGCCAAGAAAAGAGAGAAGAGAGAGAGTAGGGAGGCCGAGGGAATGGCGACAGCGCAAGAGGAAGGGGTGGTAGTGATGGGTTGGGTCGAGGAGAGAGAGGAGGTTGGGTCGGTTGGGAAGAGGAAGGCGGGTCGCGATCGGGTTGGTCGAGAAAGAAGGAGGCAGGGCCATTGGTCGGGTCGGCCAGAAAAGAAGGTGGTGGGACTGATTAGAAAAGGAGGTAGGATCGATCGAAAAAGAGGGAGGTAGGGCTGGCGGCGGGATCGATCAGGAAGGAAGAGGCGGCACCGGTCGGAGAAGAAAAAGGAGGGGCCAGCCAACGAACACTAAGGATGACTGCACCGACAGCGACAGCCGATGACGGAGAGGATGGAGAGACAGAGAAGGAGGACCTCATCGACTATAGAGAGGAGGAAAAGAGAGAGAGAGAGAGAGAGAGAGAGAGAGAAAATAAAAATGGGTGGGCTCGGTGGAAAATAATGACTTATCCTATGGCAGTACTTACCAAAACTATTGCTATAGGTCTATTGCAGCGGTTGCATAACCGCTGCCATAGTTTAATATAATTTTTTTTAATTTTTTAAATATGATATAATTTTAAAATTTAATATTCATCTTCATCATTTATTATCTAAATAATTATAATTAGAGTGTCGCTACAAAAGATCATCTCAATCTGATAGCCCGAGCTTCATTGATCAGTAAAATTTGATTTCAACGATCACGAACGACGATATGATGATCTGATAGATAGAGACCATCGATGGATCTAAAAATCTAAAATGATAATCTTGACGATGTTTGTAGCATACTATCAAAATTTTACTTCAATCGGATATCATTATCATGATCAATTTAGTATAAAATTATTTCGACCGTTAAATGAGAAATGAATGATCAAAAGACCAAACAGTATCCGATTATAAGATATTTTTTTAGATAAATGATCTTGGCTACTATTTTAATCATTTTTATAGTGGTGATCATAAAATTCAAATCGTGCATCTAAGAACGATCCAAAACTATATGTCGCTTGATACCATTTTTAAACACCTTAAGTAATTATGCTTGTATTTTTGCAAGATCTGCTTAACTTGAATAGTTCATATATAAATGATTTATATTTTATGATCATCATCATACAAAATGATTAAATTTATAGTAAAAATTATTTATCTAAAAAATTATCTTATAATCGAATGTCGTTTAGCCTTTTAATCAATTATTTTTCATTTAACGATCGAAACCATTCCTACTAAATTGATCATGATAATAAAATTCAATTAAAGTAAAACTTTGATAGTATAATATAAACATTACCGAGATCATCATTGCAAGTTTTTGGACCATCAATGATCTTCATCTATCAAATCATCATGTCGTCGTTCATGATCGTCGAAATCGAATTTTACTGATCGATAAAGCTAGGGCTATTGAATTGAGATGATCTTTTATGATGACACTCTAATGATAATTATTTAGATAATAAATAATGAAGATGAATATTAAATTTTAGAATTATACCATATTTAGAGAAAAAATATATAGTAGTGGTTACGTATAACCACTGCCATAGATTCGATCTATAGCAGCGATTATCGATAACTGCCGCAATAGTTTGGATCTATAGTAGCGGTTAAAATAAACTACTATCATAGATTTTCTATAGTAGCAGTTACGTATAACCGTTGTCATACGTCCGATCTATTACAGCGGTTATGTATAACCGCTACCGTAGATCGGACCAATAGCAGTGGTCATACTTAACCGCTGTTATAGATCGAGACTATGGAAGCAATTAAGTAACTATTACCATATGTCCAACCTATTACAACGATTATATATAATCACTGCTATAAATCAAATCTATGATGGTGGTTATATGTAACTACTACTATAGATAACCTATGGTAGCGATTTATTTTAACCGCTGCTATAGGATAGACATATGATAGTGGTTCGTTATAACCGCTGTTATAGATCTTGTGGCAGCGATTTTTGAACCACTACAATAGTAAGCATTATCATAGCCCTATTTTATAATAGTGTTAAGCTTGCCTCATTTATCTCTCACAATGTTGCTATGGTACCATTTTGTTGGACATCCGAGGGTTGTTAGCATTCATCTCTCCTTGGGCATTCCAATTTGGCATGAGAGGTATTAGAAAATCTCACTACTCTAATCGTGAAATAGCAATGGTGTTGTCTCAAAGGTACCGTTGATGTTTCAATCAACCCAACTAAGGTTGGGGGTGGACTCTTTATTATCGAAATTCTATTTCTCCATTGTTGGTTTGGCCAAGAATGCGACAGCCTACATCAACCATTGGTCTAAATGAGGAGTGAGCGACCACCTTGGGGCTTCTTCAGCATTATGCTCCATAGAAAGGTCTTAGACCTTTCTAGAGGGAAGGCAAAATGTGCTCCATACAAAGGTCTTGGATCTTTCTAGAGAGTAATCTTTCGCCTCTCCCAAGTTAGCTTTTTTGCCCTCCTAGAAGGAATGTCCAGGAGAGGAATGGGTTCCCGAGGGGGAACTGATTACCAATACTCTTCAGTAGGGACCAGTAGCTATCAAAGGAATTTCATCTCATGGACATCATTGAGGATTCCACTAAGCGAAGTCCGACTTTGCAGCTGATGAAGTCGATCGAGCTTGTATTTCATGTTTTCTTTCATTATAACCGGGTTTGTTTAAATGAACTTGATTTGTAACTAACCTTTTCTGAATAAAATAAGCATGAACCTTTTCTAATGAGATGGTTTTCTTCAATGTCTCTTATGTTGACCGACCCTTGATCTCGAGGACTGGTCTTTTGTTTATTCTATGTGGTCGTTGGTTCAATGAGTTGAACTTTCAGCGAAGTGAGAATTTTCAATCTTGGTCTAGGAATGGAGCCTTTACATTTGTAGTTGTAGTACTTTAGGTTAGTTCTTAGTCAATCCTTGGTGATGGATTTCATCTTCCTTGAGTTAGTGACATCATCTTTTAATCGATTAAGTGTGTGTTAGAGAATAAGCCAACAAGATCTCATTTATGATGTTGTTGTCGCAAGTTGCCATCTTTGTTTTTATCCTTGCCCGACCAGACCAAGGGTGAGCGGTGCCAGTTGGTCAGGTCCTGAGGACTTCCTCAACATTTCACCGAGGCGGATGATCTAGGTGATCCTTCTTGGTATAAATCTAAGGTTAAAGTTTGGAATGATACCTTGATAGTTGGCTTCCCCCCACTCTCGATCTCGAGATGATCTCATCATATTTCGAGTGGAAAGGGTAGCCTTGTCATCATATGGATGTCGGTCCTCAGCATCTTTCCAGAGAGTCATCCTTTCAGCCATCCAGCATTTATCACTGCCTTGAAAAGGGGCATCTAGGTGTTTCATAATTTCGTGACTTGTGCAATTATAATGATGAGGGAGTAGAATGAAGCATCATGCTATCCTTATTATGACTGATTTGGTGAACCTATGAGATCATCCTCGAATCAGCCATAGCCTCCACATGTTAGAATATGGTTGGTGGTGGATTGCTCCCATGGATCTGATCCTACATGGCATCATCAAGGAAAAAGTGTGACAAAAGGTTAGGAGACACAACAGTGTATATCACACGATGTGTCAACATCTGCGGTGAAATAGGAGGGCCGATATTTTGATCATGGCTATCCAGGGGGAGTATTTATAGCTATTTTTTACTGGCCTTGTCACTTTCTTCTTTCTCCACAAGGGTTTGTCTATTGCAGTCGAGAGGGAGTTTCTCATTCCTTCTTCTTTTTCGATCCTGCCATCATTTTGATCGTTTACTATCTTCCTAGTTTTTTTTCGATCATCCCTAATACTCTCAAAGGTTACTTTCTTCTTTCCCTTTTTCTTTTTGTTCTTACACCTATCCTTTGTAATTTTCCTTTTTCCTTCCATTGCCCCACCTTTCTCTTTGCTTTTATGTCTCTTCCCTTTTTCTTTCTAATATCAAGTTGTGGGGATGGATTTGGAGGTGGGAGCTGCCTGAGGGATCAGGGCTCTCATTCTTCTTACCACTAGAAGATGTTTGGGGATATTTCTCAATTATCTATTGAGGCGGGTTCTTCTTCCCATCCCACGGACTCCTTGGCTTAGGGATTGGAGAGTTCAACCCTCAAGCACTTCTCAAGTCTGGGAAGCAAAGAGTCAATCATGATTGAGTCTGACCTGGTATATCTTCGAGGTCAGTATCGTATCTCGAGTCGGTACCAATAGTTTGTTTTGGATCTAGAAGGTTACATGGTCCTCAATCGAGAAGGTAGCATCACCATTTATGAAGAATTTTTTCAATCTGGACTCCACGTCCCCCTTCACCCATTTCTTTATAATATCTTTGATCTTTACCAAATTACCCCTGCACACCCTGCCTTGAACTTTATTCAGATTATTTGCTCTTTTTTGTCAACTGTGATATCCTTCAAATTTCAACAAGGCCATCTCTCTTTCGAGCCCTTTTTATCCTCAAGAAACATCCTTGGAAGAGGGGCTAGTAGTACTTCGATCCTTGACCCCATCGCCAGTTCATCACTAAGCTCCCTTCTTCCATTCACAGGTGGAAGAATAGATTTTTCTATCTCGATTGACCATCCATGGAGTTTCAGTCCGATTTGGTGTGAGCCTATTTGGTCACTGAATAGGAATGACATAATACTCAATGAGAATCGAGAGGATTTTTACCTTCTACTCAATGTTGAGGTGCCACCTCAACACCAGCTATTAATCGAGCATAATTTATATATGCCAAGCTGAGCCTGGTTGATATTTTAGGTATAGCCTTGGCTTCTTCTTGTGCTTGTCCCATAACATTTGCTTTTTCCATCATTTGACTAACTCTTTTGTTTGGTGCTGCAGTGATGAGGCCTAGTTGCCTAGTGAGATAACACAAAAGAGGGGTGAATTAGATTTTCTAAAACTTTTACAAACTTATAAGCAAATATATGCTCAAGTAAAATAAATAATATGAGATTGCAGTGGAAACAATATCTCTAACTGTTAAATATGCTGAAGTAAGTAAGAGAAATAGAGAAATAATCAAGAGCACACACATATAAAGTTTTATAGTGGTTCAGTGCTAAACACAATACCTACATCTATTCTCCAAGAAATCCTTCAGGAATTTCAACTATAATCGCTAATATTACGGTCCAATTATTTTGCCAAGATCACAATTAAACCTAGTTGTTTTCTTAGACACACCAACCAAAACTTCTCCCTAAGCCACTTTTAGGCTTATATAAAATCTAATTCAAGGCTTGGATGATCCTATCCCTCAAGTTTCAATTCTAATTGAAACTTGTAATAACAAAAGATTTAAGTACAATATAAAGCACAAATGAAAAGCTCCTATAAGAGCAAATAAAAAAGTTAATATAACTCAAGCTAAAGAGATGAGAAGCTTTATAATCAATGCACCCTTCTTCCTCTTGAAAATTTCCTAAATGCTCAAGAAGTAGGTGGTTGGAATTGAATTTTTCTTTTTGAAAGCTCACTAAATGCTCAAACTAATTTTTAGCCTTTCTTTTTCTTTTTCTTGGTGTTCAATGTATTGCTCTCTTATTTTTTTGCTTCATAAATATCTTTGAGACCCATATATCCAAAATTGGGTTTCTAGACATTGGAAGGTGAGAACTAGCCATTGGAGGGTTTCTATGCAAAACTATAATTTTTGAAAAACTAGCCATTGGAGCTGCTAGTTAGAGTAGAGTCAACTTGAATAGGTCAGGAGTTGAATTGAGTTGCCTTTAATTCGACTCGAAGTCTTTATAAGTGGATTCAAGGACTCATCTCAGAAAATCAGCACTCTGTCTTTCTTAAAAGGATCGACTCAAACTTTTCAGGAGTCGACTTAAGGCTTGTATCACTAGATGCTAGCATGCCAGAGTTGACTCTTCAAGGCTTGAAATTGATTGTAAACTTTCTTCACTTGATTTCTTATGGTGTTACTTTCTTGATCCTTATTTGGATTTTCAAGATGGAAATCAAGGGATTCTTTGAAGCATGTTTTTGTCTTCTTAAAACCTCTTTTCAATGACTTAAACAACTCGTTGGTTCTAAGTATATACTCAAATATTTTATTCTCATTAAAATCAATTCTAGGGCTAATATTCTTTCCTTATCTGATAATGATAGAGCTTTGAGTATAAGCAAATAATATAACTAAATAGATATACCAAAATTAGTTTCAAATAATCCAAAAGAGTATCTGTATCATCAGTTTTATCGACACACGACATGATATAGAAATCAATAAATTGTCATCAATTCAAAGGGTTGAATTTTTTTGAAAAGCTGGTTAGGAGCTATGGTCCTACAATCGATATTAAAGAATTAAGTCCATTTGATTGTCACTTTTAAGAGTCTTATCAGCCTTAATTTTGATCCATTGTAGTTTCAGTTGAGTCAACTATTTCATTAAAATTTCACTAGATTCAACTATTGATTCAATTATTAGCTTAATTAGGTATTTGGTTATTTGCTTGCTATACTAATCTCTCCCCCTTTTTGTCATTAGCAAAAGGTATACCAACATCAAAAAGACAAGAATGTGCTACGTACATGAGAAGAAAATATAATTCATTTGATAAAAGATAAGATGTTTTGCAAGAGTGCACTGTATACAAGAAGTTGCCTACAATAGTACATCTAAACATCAATATGATAGTAAAGTAAACAAAGCATAGAAATATAAGTAAACAATATAAGATCCTAAGCCAAGTCCTAAATCTAATCCTCATCATATGAGACTTTAAAGTTTGAGCAAGAACTAGTTCTAGAAGTAGATACCCCAGCTCTCTTGCTCTTGATCTTGCTAGAAGGGCCGATCATAGAGTATGAGAACCCTACACTTGGTCGAGTAAAAGTTCTGAATGGTGGTCTAGGTGTAGGCTGGGTGGAGGGGGATAGTTGAGAGATAGGTGGTGGCTGGGTAGGTGGTGTGTGCTGGGATGATCGAGGAGCAGATCGACTATAACTACCATATGGACATGTTGCTGCTATTGCTACTGCCACACCTGGAGGAGCAAATCTCTGTAATTGCTCAACTAGCTACCCAATAGTGACCAGGAGTCATATAACACCAGATTTCTAGATTGTCCCTAGATTTTTTATCTCATCCTATATCTTCACAACTTCTGATTCTATCCTCCTCCTAAGATGAGCAGCCTCTCTAGCCATATTGGAGAAGTCAGAAGGCTTAACAGGTCGGTCTTTGACCTCCAGAGTTGCCACTCTCTTTGATAATCTACCTATCTTAGCTCTAGGTCAGCTAAGCTCCAACTGTAGCTGCTCGCTCTCTAGTCTCAATCCATCCAAGATCATCTTAGCTAATCTCCTCATTTGGTCATGATCTAATCGAACATAGGAGGGCTAGCTGAGAGGGCGCTACTGCTGGTCCTGAAGCTAGTGCTAATGCTGGCAGTGGTGTCATAGGTAGAGTAGATGCATGAGATGCTCCGATAGGTGTTTGAGGCTCAACTAACTCAGGTGGTGGAGACTCGGGTTGAGGTCAGCTTGGTCCTCCCTCATCCATCTATCTCATGTTAGTTCTTGGTAGACAGGCAATAGAGCTTCATAATACTTATTTTTTGATTTATAAATAATTTAAATATTGTAAATAATGATTAATGGTATGGACCTACATTTTGAAAGAGCTACACCATTTCTATGTTGGACAATAATTAAGGACCGTATTCATGGATTTTCCCGTGTAAGAGTCATCTAGATTATGCCTCATTTTAATATATGTGCTCAAGTTTCAACCTAGGGGAAATCATCAAAAGCAAAGGGAAGGGATGTTTAATGGCACAATCACTTGTATAGGAGAATCGGCTAGTTAAGAATTTTACATGCAAGCACCAACATGGAATTTGCATTGTCGAACCACACAATCATGTTATAGGAAAGATAGAATGAAAGAAGACAGAAAGATAAGCTAAATAAGTAATCATTATTAAAATATTATTACAGCATAATTTAGCAAAAACAAAGCCTCTCTCTCATAAAGGTAGGGATAGTAACAGATCAGGTCAGCCCATATCCATACCCGCTCTATGAGTAAAAGCTCCATATCCATACCCATCTTGTATCCACCTCGAGTCGAATCGGGTCGGGTTAAGTATAGAGGTGGGTCAGATCGGATCGAGTGTATAAGAAGGGTTGGTTAGATCGAATTAGATCAAGTACATGTAAATAATATAAAATTATTATAATTTTGAAAGAAAGATATATATTAAGGCTACATCAATCAGGTTCAGATCAGGATATACCATTATCCATACCCAACCAAAACCTATTTTAGATATATTTCTAGAACCCATATCTATCTTAGGTTCTAATTGGATTGGAAAAAACTCACCTCATTCGGATCAGATTGGGTCAAGTACCTAAGGGGTAGGCTAAAATTGCCACCCTTACATAGAGGCTAGTATATGTTTGGATCAGCAATATGTCACCCATCTCGAAAATGGATGGCTATTGTCCATCATATTGTCATTACCAAACACAACTAACATGTCAAATAGGTAGGGGCAGTAATACGTCAGGTTGTCAGGTCAGATGTGGATTGGGCCAAAAAGTTATCAATCCAAATCTGACTTATTTATTAAACAGATCAAAAACTCAAATTGAGTCTAATTTGTTTACTAAATAGTAACCCAACCCAACCCACATAATCCATTTATTAAATGGATCAAGTTAGATTAAATAGATTAAAAATACTAAGTGGATTTTTATCAAGATAAATATGTTAAGTAGATCGGATTAAATAGGAATAAAATAGGTTAAGCAGGGTTTAAACAAATTTGATCCAAATATCAAACAGGTTAAATGAATTGACTTATTTATAATTCAAACTCATTTAGTCCAACACCAAACCTATTTATGGTAGGTTAAATACTAGATGAGTTGATGGGTCAGGTTATATTATGCCAGCTTTATAAATAGATGAGTTAAAAGATGGGTAACATGAAGAGAAAATCCTGATTTTTTGGATCAGGTTTGTTCAGATCTGATCGGATCGAAAGAGATATTTCAAAAATTTTCTCTTATGTATCCAGATCAGATCTGAGATATTTCAAATCTAATTTTATAGATCTAATAGATAAAATAAAAATAAATTAAATCTAATTTAATTTATACCTTGATGTGAGTAATCCGATTATCCTTTGATGATCGTGCTGATTGCTTGAGGTTCTGGATCTAGCCACGCAAGCACTTGACTTCTATCGGTATCCACTCAAGCTGGATCTGGAGATCTTTTTCTTCTTTATCATTTTTTCAAAAATCAGATCTGGATCTGATTTAGAGGATCTTCAAAATTTCTTTTGAAGATCAGTAGTCGTCTCTGCAATAATACTGCCTTCTTCCTTTCTCATCAGTCTTTTCTTACCTAGATCGTACCAAACTAAAGCCCAACTTCT
This sequence comes from Cocos nucifera, assembly GCA_006176705.1. Lineage (NCBI taxonomy): Eukaryota > Viridiplantae > Streptophyta > Magnoliopsida > Arecales > Arecaceae > Cocos > Cocos nucifera. Next base: position 487,094 of record QRFJ01000343.1, on the reverse strand, counting down.
CTTGGGCGTGAGAGGAGAGAGAGGATCAGAAGATGGCATGAAGGAGGGAGAGGGACAGTCTTGGAGCATGGCTAAGAGGAAACTCTCTAAAAGTTGGGCGCAGATAGGGTTTATTTATAGACCCTGCTACGCCATGCAGTGCCACATCATCCCGGTCAATCGCGTTGCTTCATGCAATCAGATCTAAATCTGATTGGTGGGATGATATCATCTGATCCAATCAAATGAGAGCCCCATAAATTCATCCTTAGATGGCACCTAAGACTGATCAAAGTTAATAGGTAAGGGTCACCTAAGTAGAATCTAAGAAGCAACCTGGAGTCCCATCTGTATGGGACTCCAGGCATCCCTATCCATGGGCGCACGCCATCCTAGGCGTGCGCCCCCTTCTTTCCAAATTTCAGTAAGGGGACAAGCCCTATCTACTCTCCAATAAGTGCATGACATGGGCAAATGTCCAAGGGTCAAAGATCAACATTTAACCAAAGTCAAAGGATAAGAATTAGCAGGTGACGAAAAATGGCAGGTATTATCTCAAATTTATCTCATAAATTAAGATAACCCTTTTCTGATCTGAACAAGTTTTAGTCAGATCAAGTAAAGGTACCTGAGTGAGCATAAATACATTTGACTCAGTCGAGATAACTTTTAATGATAGTAAAAGAAGAATGTTAGGTTCAATCGTGTGCTAGCATGATTTTTTTGAATCTAATTGAATCTAATTCAAATCAATTGAACTGAGTTAGTCTAATTGATGATCTCCAGATCCAAACTCTTATTTCTGTGATCCAGTTAGGTTCAGTTCTGTATGGTAATGAGATATGTCATGATCTCCATCATCGAAACTCTTTTTGATGGATCAGAACTCTTCTGATTCAGACAACTGGAATGATCGATCATCTAAATCATTCTAATTGCTTCCAAAATCCACCAGTGATATCTAGCAGTATATAATGGCAACCCATCAAAATTAAAAATGAACCTCTCGACGCAGCTACTTGTGTGATTAGGTTCTTCTATCTTGAGCTCCGATCAGATTAGGGTTAAGGTAAACTCGTCAAACCCTAATTTCTATCATATGATTTAATCATTTGATTCAAGTTCGATGTGAAAATCCTAATAGAAATTCTTTCTATTATTTCACTCTCTGCCATGGCCATGGGCTTATGGACTTGATTCTCATGATCATCATAGGGCTGCTCCTCATCCACCGAGGTAGATAGATTTCTTCTTGGTGCAATCCAATTCCTACAATGAACATGCTATAGCCAACATACACCTCAAGATTTTGAATGGCTAGGAGATCGAGTCATAGTGTAATCAAACTATAACACCCTCAAGATGAACTGTCGATGTACCTCAGGTCAAAGAACCAGATACACCACTGCAGCTTTAAGTCAGTCATCGATGAGAAGGTAGACTTTCTTATGACTATTCGAGGTGGTCATACTCAGTGCCCTCATTCTCTAACGAGTACCTGTACTCTCGCTCCGATGTCTCTACACCATAGACTCAAGACTCATCTACTATAAAAAAGTGATTGTATACTAATCCTCTAGATCAATCACCATCCTCATAACAATCCTACAGTCAGGAGCATTTTATGAGTTAATAAATAAAAATTCATGTCTTAAATTTTTAACTCTTAAAAATATGAATTATCATTATCATTAACTCAAGGAATGTATCACAGACACTAAATACACATTTGTGATAGAAAATAATCTATTTTATTATTTATAGTCAAAATTATAATTTTGTCCCTAGAAGTATATTACGGTGTCAACCAATTTTGGCTTCTAGGGTATACATATCTAACAAACTTTTACTTAACCTAAAGTCAATTGACTATAAATTTAAGTCCCATCTTCTCAAGATGGGCTTCGATCTTCTATTGGCCCAATGACTTTGTAAGCAGATCCACCGCATTATTTACGGAGTCGACTTTCTTGACCTCGACATAACCCTTCTTAAGGTAATCGCGGATGAGGTGGTATCGCCGCTCGATGTGCTTGAATTTGATGAGACCTCGACTCCTTAGAAAAGGCTATGGCACCATTATTATCATAGTACAGAGAAATGATATCTGATGGCATCACTCCGATCTCTATGGCAAACTTTTTATACCAGAATGCATCCTTTGCGGCTTCTGATGTAGCGATGTATTCTGCTTCCATGGTGGAATCTGCTATTACTGTCTGCTTGAAATTTTTTCAACTGACAGCTCCACCATTGCACACAAACAGACTCTCAGATGTCGACTTTCGATCGTCTACATCGGACATAAAATCTGAGTCTGTATATTCCTGAACTTGGAGTTCTCCATTACCAAAGACCAACAACATATCCTTAGTTCTTCTCAAGTATTTAAGGATATATTTCACATAAGTCCAGTATTCTTCATCTGAATTCAACTGATATCTGCTCGTGACACTCACAGCATGGGCTATATCAGATTATGTACATAACATGGCATACATGAGGCTTCCTATTACTGAAGCATAAGAGATCTTGCTCATGCATTTTATTTCCTCAGGTGTGCTAGGGCACATCTTCTTGGAAAGATGAATGCTATGTCTAAAGGGTACCAAACCCCTCTTAGAGTTTTCCATGCTAAACCTCTTTAGCACTTCCTCTATGTACATTTTCTGTGAAAGTCCTAGTATCCTATTCGGTCTATCTCTATAGACCTTAATTCCTAGAATAAAGGATGCTTCTCCAAGATCTTTCATGGAGAATTCTTTAGATAACCATATTTTAACTATGGTCAATATGAGAATATCATTCCCAATAATGAGGATGTCATCCATATACAATACAAAAAGATAATAGCGCTTCCACTGATCTTTTTGAAGACACATGGCTCCTCCTCATTCTTATTAAAATCAAATAATTTGATCACATCATTAAAATGAGTGTTCCAGCTCCGAGATGCTTGCTTAAGTCCATATATGGACCTTTACAACTTGCATACCTTGTGATCATCATCATTGGATGTGAAACCTAACGGCTGTTTTATATAGATATCTTCCTCAAGATATCCATTTAAGAATATTATTTTTACGTCCATTTATCATATTTCATAATCAAAATAGACTGCAATAGCAAGCAATGTGCGGATGGATTTAAGCATAGCTACTGACGAAAAGATATCCTAATAGTCAATGCCTTCGCGTTGACTATAACCTTTTGCCACTAATCCAGCTTTGAATGTCTTCACATTTTCATTTGCACCAATCTTTCTCTTGTAGATCTATTTACATCTAATAGGTACTATACCTTCTGGTGGATCTACCAAGGTCCAGACTTGGTTTGAATGCATCGAATCAATTTTTAACTTCATTGCCTCTAACCATTTCTCGGAGTCGATATCTGATATCATCTCGTTATAGATTTTGGGATCATCACCATGAACCCCATTGCTTACAAGAAATATTTTCTCTATTTCTTTTGAAATAATATCTAAGTACCTCTCAAGAGGATGAAAAATCCTTTTCGATCTACAAGGTGGAGGAGGTAATGAATGGATTGGGTTAACCTAATTTGATTCTATTTGATCCTTAGCTCGTTGCTCTTGTGAGACTTTTTCATCGAGCTTGATCTGCTTTCCAATGCCGCTATCTTGAATAAACTATTTTTCAAGAAAGATGGCATGTCGACTCACAATCATATTGTGATCTTCTGGAATGTAGAAATAATATCCTAATGACTCTTTAGGTTATCCTATAAATTGGGCTCTGAAGGACCTAAAGTCTAACTTGTCTGTTTGTTGTCTTTTGACATAAGCCGAACAATCTCAAATTCTGAGATGACTCAGACTTAGTTTCTTACCATGTCATATCTCATACGGTATGGTAAGAACGATTTTAGAAGAAATCCTATTCAGTAAGTATATTGCAGTTAACAAACAGTATCTCCAAAAAAAATTAGAAAGGTCTGTGAAGCTCATCATGGATCGGACCATATCTAATAGAGTCCGATTCCTCCATTCTGAAACTTCGTTGAGTTGAGGTGTTCCAGGTGGAGTCCATTGAAAGACTATGTCATTTTTCTTAAGATAGTCCAAAATTTTTTGACTAAGGTATTCACCTCCTCGATTTGATCGAAGAACCTTAATGGATTTTCTAATTTGCTTTTCTACTTCATGTCTGAATTTTTTAAATTTTTCAAAAGCTTCAAACTTATATCTCATAAGATACACGCACCCATATCTAGATAAATCATCGATAAAGGTTATAAAGTAGATAAAGTTGCCTCTAGTCGGCATATCAAATAGGCCGTATACATCAGTATGTACTAGGACAAGAAGATCCGTGGTCCTTTTCTCATGTCCTACAAAAGAAAGTTTAGTCATTTTGTCATGAAGACAAGATTCACAAATTGGATATGACTCGAAAGCCAATGGACTCAATAGCCCGATTTTCTCTAATTTGTTAATCCTATCTTCTGCTATATGACTTAGTCATAGGTGCCATAGATACCTATCATTTGGATTATCTCTAGGTCGTTTCATGGTATTCATATTTTGCTCGATATTAAAAATAGATACATCAACATGTAACTAATAAAGACTATTAATAAGGAAACCACTTGTAATTTTATTTCTTTCATAAAGGATCTTACAATGATCCTTAAGAAAACTAATTACATAGCCTTCTCATGCAAAGTAAGAAATAGAAATCAAATTTCTGCTTACTGTAGGAACATAATAACAGTCTTTTAACATTAAGTCTAAACCAGATGGTAGTCGAAGAGGATATATTTCCACGATCATGGCAACAACTCTTGCTCTATTTTTAATGCGCAAGATCATCTCATAATCCCTCAGCCTCCTACTATTCTCAAGACCCTGCATAGAAGTGCACAAGTGAGCACTAGAACTAGAATCAAGCATCCAACTAGATGCAGAAGAAACCGTAAGATTTGATTCAATAACGAGCATACCTCCAGAAGGACCTGCCTCCTTCTTCTTTAGGATGGCTAGGTAAGTAGGGCAGTTTCACTTTCAATGGCCGTCATTATTGCAATGGAAATACTTTTCTTTGTCAGCGGTCTTCTTCTTCAACTCTGCCTTTTTCTTCTTTCCTCCTTCCATCTTCTACTTTTTCATAGACTTCTTCTTTCCAAAAGACTTTCTCTTGGAAGAAGTCCGTTCTATTGTAAGCACTGAGTCTTTAGAATCTTTCATGGAAAGTTCAGCGGTAATCAGCATGTTTATAAGTTTGACCAAAGAATTTTGAAGTTTATGTATATGGTAGTTCATGATGAACTATCCATATGCATCAATCAAGGATTGCAGAATTATATTATTCTGCAGATCCAAATCCAACTTCACTCCGAGCTTCTCAAGTTCTTCCAAATTTTTGATCATCATCAGATAATGATCTTGAACTGACTGCCCATCACGCATCTTAGCCTTGAATAGTCATTTGATGACTTGATACTTAGCTGTGCGACTCTATTCACCAAACATCTCCTGTAGGTGAGCCAATATTTAGCGAGCAGTCCTGATATCTTCATGTTGGTGCGAAAGTTTATCAGATATTGAGCCCAACATGTAGTATCTGGCCCTGTTATCTTCGTTTATCTACTTATCCAGAGATGCTCTCTATTCAGTGGATGGACGAGCTGGTAAGGTAGAAGGATCCTGATCCAATACATAGATTAACTTCTTGAAACCCAAAATGATTTTGAAGTTTCGGAGTCAATCCTTGTAATTTGGTCCGATCAATCTATGGGTGTCCAGGATTTGTGCTAATGAGTTGGATGCAGATATTTTTCTATAGAGAGTCAAAATTTCTAGTTAGATATTATAATTAAGACTTAACTAATTTATTTAAAAATTTTATTTTTCAATAAATTAGCTCCTACTATTTTGTCAGATCCCTACACTCCCTCTGTAGAGATGCTAAAATCTTTATGATTAATAATTTTTAGTGGATGGTGCGATCCCACTAACTGACTCATCACCTCACCTAACAGTTATTGGTGATGGATTAGCCAATGAGTGAATAACTCTTGTTCAATGATTCTTCAATCATGATGCATCCAACATTGGTCTCTAATTCATGAATCTCACCATACCCAAAATATTGATCCATTTCTTAGTTAAGTCAGACCCACCATTTGCACAAATTAGATTCTTAATTGAGTCTCTTATCGTATCTAGAATATTGAGCCCAATCCATCCTCCAGCCCGTAGCATCCAATGCCTAATAGATATAGTTGCGTCTTTTCGGTGCAACTGAACCACTGTAACCAGTCGAGAACAATCAACCTCGGGAAGGGCCCGCACATCTATAATGGTGGAAGATCTTAGACTTAATCTTTTTTTAGGAAGATTTGATTTAGGTCTCATTAAACTAGACTTGACATAGTCATAACCATTATGACTAACCTAGTGGCATAGGTTAGCTTGGCTTGTTGACCACCTCAGATTAGAACTGAGCCAACAAACATGGCTAGATAAGTGAGATCGGTGGAAGGGATATGCCATTAATTCGATAAGAATGCATTCGAGTCGAGTAGCTCTCAATTAAAAATTAGTCGGTCGTATCTGCCAAACTTACCTTAGACATCAAATTATTAAGCCAAAATCAATTAGATTAGCCTACAATCCAGACTTTAACCACTAAGCCTAATTAGGTCTTAGCTTGATCGATCACTCATGTGACTCGATCTTGACCCAGACTTAATCCTATTAGGCTGGTCAATTTAAGCACTGTTGATCCTATCTAACCAACTCTTGATTCGATTTGATCAACCGCTTAGACCTAATTAAGTTACCCAAGCCCGAACTCAATTTTATGAATATATCTTAGATCTAAAATTCTCAAATTTAGATCTAATTAATATTTTATAATCTTAATTTTTAATTAAGTTTAGGGTTCATAAACAAAATATGTAAATAAAATCCTAGGGTTTTAGGATCTAGAGTTTTGCAGAAAGTAAGTTTTTGATTTTTGATTAAGGACGAATGCGCAGCACCCCTATACATCATAAGAACACTCCATCAAATGGAAGGAGAGGGCATTTAAATTCTATTTTATTCTTATGACCGGACGGCCAAGGGGAATGCCTTAATCAAAAATATAAATCTACAAAACTAGTTAGATCTACATCATATATCTCATATATAAAATTTGATCTAACTTAATATATGTTTTGTATACATATTATGTATCATGCATGTATATTTTTTAGATCTAAATTATCTCATAATTATCTATAAAATTAGATTTAAATTGATCACATCAAAATAAATTCTAATCTGGATAACTATGTAGAACTATTCTACAACTAGTCTAAACATGCAATTATCATATCTCATATGATCTAAAAGTTAAATAATTTTATTTTTTATTTTTTAGATCTTATTATAATATTTATAATCATCAAAAAATAAAAAATAAATAGATCTAAAATCATAATTTAATCAAAATAAATCATGATCATGCAAGACTACGTATAGAACTATTCTATTTTACAACTAGTCATGCATATTGTAGAACTTAGATCTATATTATTTAATTTTAATTTTTTTAATTTTAAATCTAATCACATCTCATATGACATATAAAATCTTCTATTTATTAGATTAAAATAAATTAAAAATAGATCTAAATAATTTTTATTGAACCTGGCTCTGATGCCAATTGAAGAGGAAATCTTGGTTTCTCGGATCAGGTTTGTTCAGATCTGATCGGATCGAGAGAGATATTTCAAAAAAAATTTTTTATGTATCTATATCAGATCTGAGATATTTTAGATTTAATTTTATAGATCTAATAGATAAAATAAAAATAAATTAAATCTAATTTAATTTATACCTTGATGTGGGTAATCCAATTATCCTTTGATGATCCTGCTAATTACCTGAGGTTCTGGATTTAGCCACGCAAGCACCTGGCCTCTATCGGTATCTACTCAGGCTGAATTTGAAGATCTTCTTTTTCTTTATCACTTCTTCAAAAATCAGATTTGGATCTAATTTGGAGGATCTTCAAAACTTCTTCTGAAGATCAACAGTCGTCTCTGCAGCAATACTGCCTTCTTCCTTTCTCATAAGCCTTTTCTTGCCTAGATCATACCAAACTGAAGCCCAACTTTTCTTGGGTGTGAGAGGAGAGAGAGGATCAAAATATGGTATAGAGGAGGGAGAGGGGTAGCCTTGGGGCATGGCTAAGAGGGAACTCTCTGAAAGTTGGGAGCAGACAGGATTTATTTATAGACCTTGCTGTGCCATGCAGTACCACATCATCCCGGCCAATCGCGTTGCTTCATGCAATTAGATTTAAATTTGATTAGTGGGATGACATCACCTTATCTAATTAGATGAGAGCCCCATAAATTCATGCTTAGATGGCACTTAAGATTGGTCAAAGTCTATAGGTAAGGATCACCTAAGTAGAATCCAAGAAGCAACCTGGAGTCCTATCTGTATGGGACTCCAGGCATCCCTATCCATGGGTGCACGCCATCCTAGGCATGCACCCCCTCCTTTCTAAATTTTAGTAAGAAGATAAGCCTCTATTTGCTCTCTAATAAGTGCATGATACATGGGCAGATGCCCAAGGGTCAAAGGTCAACGTTTGACCAAAGTCAAAGGACAAGAATTAGCAGATGATGAAAAATGGTAGGTGTTGTCTCAAATTTATCTCATAAATTAAGACAATCCTTTTCTAACCTGGACAAGCTTCAGTCAGACCAAGTAAAGGTATCTGAGTGAGCACAAACACATTTGGCTTAGTCGAGATAACTTTTAATGATAGTAAAAGGAGAATGTTAGGTTCAATCGTGTGCTAGCATGATTTTCTTGAACCTAAGTGAATCTAATTCAAATCAATTGAACTGGATTAGACCAATTGATGATATCCAGATCCAAACTCTTATTTGTGTGATCTAGTTAGGTTCAGTTCTGTATGATAATAGGATATGTCATGATCTCCATCATCGACATCATCGAAACTCCTTTCGATGGATCAGAACTCTTCTGATTTAGATAATTGGAATGATCGATCATCTAAATCATTCTAATTGCTCCGAAAATCTACCAGTGATACCTAGCAGTATATGGTGGCAACCCATCAAAACTAAAAATAAATTTCTCGATGCAGCTACTTGTGTGATTAAGTTCTTCTATCTTGAGCTCCAATCAGATTAGGGTTAAGGCGAACTCATCAAACCCTAATTTCTATCATATGATTTAATCATTCGATTTAAGTTTGATGTGAAAATCCTAATAGAAACTCTTTCTATTATTTCACTCTCTGCAATGGCCATGGGCTTATGGATTTGATTCTCATGATCATCATAGGTCTGCTCCTCATCCATCGAGGTAGATAGATTCCCTCTTGGTGCGATCCAATTTCTATAATGAACATGCTATAGCCAACATTCACCTCAGAATTTCGAATGGCTAGAAGATCGAGTCATGGTGTAGTCAAATTATAACACCCTCAAGATGAACTATCGATGCACCTCAGATCAAAAAACTAGACACACCACTGCAGCTTCGAGTCAGTCATCGACGAGAAGGTAGACTTTCTTATGACTACTCGAGGGGTCACACTCGGTGACCTCGTTCTCTAACAAGTACCTGTACTCTCGTTCCATTGTCTCTACATCGTAGCCTCAAGACTCATCTACTATAAAGAAATAATTGTACACTAACCCTCCGAATCAATCACCATCCTCATGACGATCCTACGGTCAGGAGCATTTTATGAGTTAATAAATAAAAATTTATATCTTAAATTTTTAACTCTTGAAAATATGAATTATCATTATCATTAACTCAAGGGATGTATCACAGACACTAAATACATATTTATGATAGAAAATAAATTATTTTATTATTTATAGTCAAAATTATAATTTTGCCCCTAGAAGTATATTACAAGTGTCAGCCAATTCTGACTTTTAGGGCGCACATATCTAACATAACAGTCATCCATTTTCAAGATCGGTGATGTATCTTCCATCACCTATCATAGTAAAAGAAAGTTAGTGTTTTTTACCAAGAACTAGATAATGTTACCAGATGTTACCATGAATTACTATTCCTTCTTGAACTAAAAATGAGAAGTCACATCCTATTGTAAACTTTGGTCTCTAGTAACTTCCCATTATCATAAAAAATTCTACAAGAATCCAAAATCAAACACAAACAACTTCCTAACTGACACAAAATAGGCATCAACTTCTACAAAACTTTTAGTTTCATTTGTATTTTCTTTATTTTTAGTCCATAATCAAATTTGATCCCAATAAAAATTTTAGTTCAAAATTAAACCCATTTACCTAACTATTTGACATAATCATAAACTAATTGAGCAACTCCGTAGGTTGGATAACAAATAACACGGTTCTAGAATTTACTTCATAAGAAGATACTAATACGATAAGGGTTGGTGGGGGGTCTGGAGGGGAGGGAGAGATCCACATGCATATATACTCTCTAAAGGATAGCTAAGATCGTCCTGTTGCCTTCAAAATTAATGGTAGGCCATCCAAAATCAATATCCAAAATATAAAAATAATTTACAGTATAAAAATATCTCAAAACCAAAAAATTAATGTGTTTGGGTAGTCTCTAGTCTAATGATCAAATAGGTAAAAAAGTTGATAAGTAAGACTTTATTTTATATTTTGAAGACAATGGTGCACGTTGAAGACCAAATTCTTAAATGTATGCAAATGAAACCACGCCAAACCAATTTCTATTATTTCAAACTCTCAGTTTTTATTCAAGAATAAACCCTCTCATGTTCTTACATCATGAAAGATGCACAATCTTCATAGAACATGGGCCATGGGGAGCTTCCACTAGGCAGAAAGTAGAGATAGAGAATACATCCTTCAGTGCAACCATATTCAATGAGTTTGCATTGATCATTATTCATTAGACAACCATTTTGTTGGATAAGCAAAAGCCTATATTCTTCAAACATCTCTTTGCTTGAGATCTCTCTCTTCAGACCTTCAACAGTTTCCTCATCTTGAACCTCTATATGGAAAAACCTACCAGAGAGTATCTCTATTCCCAACCTCATATTGCTTAACCTTTTTTTTTTTTTTTGACTCTATCAACCCCTTTATAGATGTTCATTGTTAGTGGATCTATTCATTATGAAGCGTAGCGATCATGCTTTGGACCATATCACTAGCATATCAATTTAGATTTGAATAGGGGTTTATATTAGGAATGTTATTAATTAGATGTCTAAATCATGTGTGCCAAATTTTGTTATAATAGTGTTTTCGATTTAGTTCTTTGATTTGAATTCTTATATATCTAATTGGATAAACAACATGGGATGAACCAAGGCATGCTAACTAAGGACATGAACTCTTAATTTCTACATATCAAAGGATGATGTGCTGTCCTCATAATGATAACTATTAAGAGTTCATTTTTGTAAGAACCAACGTCCAAATTTATTTATTCAATTAAAATCTTGTGAGTAATTTGGACGCTTAAGATGAAGTTGTTTATGGAGAAAATTGGGCATAACTACTACACAAAGGAAGTTATTGCTAGAATTAATTGCTCTCACTATCATAATATGAGATAGAAGATTTTGTTCAAGTTCTCTATATACTTGCATGCACATTAAATATTTACAATTTTATGGATAAAGTTTTTAAGCCTCTCATCTTTCTTCCCCCCTCCCTCTACAATGAAGGTTTAAACTAGTCTAGAGTTTGTTTTGATTTTCTCAATCATTTCCTATTAGTGTTTTCAATTGTTTGATGCATGAAAATTGTGTGAATTTAGACTGTGGGAAGGTCCATCCATTTTCTTTGATATAGGTTTTTTTCTTTGATACCTTTTAAAATTTTCAAGGTATATAATCATAACAAATTATGAAATCATTCTGATTGTAGCAAAAAAGAAGCCATCTCTTTGATCGACCACTCCATGGACCATGACCGACCAATATTTTTAGAAAGTTTAAATATTTATTAGGGCATTTGAAGGGAGATTAAGTGATAAGTTTAGCATTTTAACTATAAACAAACTTCAAGATATGACTTGACATCTATTTTAAATGACCCTAAAAATATCTTAATAATAAGATTTTTTTATTCATGATTCTCATGTTAGAATTCTATCCACCGAAACTCTTTAGAAAGAATGTGAATGATTATGGCTAAAGTTTCATCTAAAGGGTTGATAAGATATATCATCTATGTAGTCTTAGGTGTCATTTGGGATCACTTTCATTAATTCTTTATTCAAACATAAAAAAAATAAGAAAAATGTTTCTAACTTTTCTCATTTCTAAAAAAATAAACTTGTTTGATGTAATCAAATCATTTTTAAAAGATAAAAATCTTGATGATGATGATGGATATGGTGGCAGTTGTAGTAAAGATGGTGGAGATATATAGTGATATTATTAGTAGTAGCTATGATGGTGGTGATATAGGTATGGTGATGATAGTGATGGTGGTGTGGTGGAGGTGAGAGTGATGATGGTGGTGGTGGTTATTATGGTAGAGAAAGGGCACAAATAATGTGATAGAGGTGACAGTCACAACAATGGTGTAAGGGTGGCAATGTGATAGCCATGGGAATACAGTTTATTCTCTTTTCTAGTCCTCTCTCTCTCTCTCTCTCATTTTTTATAACTTTTTTCCACCTTTGAATTGGAGAAAGAAAGATTGGAACTTAATAATAAGAGATCTGAAGAAAGAAACTTATAAATCAAGATTAACTATCTGGCAGTACAAAACACTAAAATTAATAATAAAAAAATAATAAGGATCTAATGCTTATCGAATGGAAAAACTTATGCTTGAGAAAGAGAGAATTGTCACAATGGCGGCAAGGGATTAGGACTCAAAGAACTCAACTAGGATGATCCCATTCACATTCAAAACTTATTATTCATTCGCTTAGATGGGGGGGATCTTGGGGAGAAGGAGAGTGGGTACAACTAGGGTTTAAGAAAGGAAGGACATGTAGCTGAGGTGATGAGAATTGAATCGCGATATCTTGGTGACGAGAGTGGATATAGCTAATATTTAGAATGAGGGGTGGTGGGATGAGCAGCTAAGGCAAGCAGATGACTAGAACATCAAATCATCCAAATTTGAAGTGGAGGATAGAGAGGGTTTGATTGATGAAAGCTTATATATAATGGGGTCAAGTCTGCATTGTACATAGTTGAACTTGGTTATACTTAAGTAGATCTCTACTCAGATCCAATCATATTTATATTAGACAATGGGGATCTTACATTGATAATCTGAGCTATTGAATTGATGTATTACCTCTAAACTATTTATACACCAAAAATATAAATGATTTAAAAATTTATAGCCTATACATAAAGTAATAAAAATAATATATTTTTATGTTATTTATGCTATTAAATTTTTGAACCATATAATGCATAGGCTAGAGGTATTCAAATCATTTGATTTTTAGTATATAAGCAATTTAGATATAGTAGATCACATTCAATGACTTGGATCATAAATATAGAATCGTTATTATTCAATTTAAATTTGACTGAAGCTGATTTAGGATCCAATATTCACCAGCTCGAGTGTAGTCAAGATTTTTTACCTCATTTTATGGGTAGTATGCAGGCTTGACATAGGCTTGTACAAAATCATTGTTTGTGTATCATAAGTTTTCCTACCTTGTGCTATAATGTTTTTTATGTGTACAAGGATGCTTTCTAACTATAAATGGTTGTAGTGTATATTAGTCTTCTCATGCTCATACAACGATTAATATTTTGTGTGCAAACTTAACACATACTTGTATGGAGTTTACATATTCGTTATAAGTTTTTCTACTTTCTATGATGATACTTTAAGGTTGTATGAGGTTGTTGTCTAATAATACAAGATTGGAAGTGTATATGCTAGATTCTCAAACTCATACAACAATTTACTAGCAACATACAAGCTTGAGACATAGTTGTAGAAAGTCTATATTTATATATTATAAATTTCATTTTATATCTTGATATTCTTTAATTATATAAATGTCATTTCCAAAAGGAAATAACTAGAAGTATATTTACTAATTTTTCATGCTCATAAGATAATTTTCATGCTTGTACCTATACTTATGATACTTGTATTAGAAAGCATAAATATTAGATAATTACTTTTATAAATATATTATTTAAATATTAATTATATTTTTTTGTTAACCTATTTTTATTGCTATAATGTAATGAAAATAGTGATCATTATGATAATATGATTACTTATATATTTAATAAATATTTAAAAATTAATCTACCATATTATTTTCAAAAAAAATTGCTAAAATAGTAACTGTTGCTGCTAAACCCTTGGTAGTGCTGCATTAGGAAGTCGATCAGGCATGTCGACGGACACGAGCTACCCTCCATGATCAATGGACCTGCAAAGAAAGTGCTCTCACTGGATTGTGTCTAGTGGAGACCCTTCGATGCTTAAGTTAGTCAGAGTTTAAGAAACAGTCGAAAAAGAAAGAGAGGTGAGTAGGAGCGAAGTATTAGCTTTTTGTTTGGAGTTATTTGAGGGTCCCCTTATTACCTCATTTTTATAGAAATCGAGTCATAAGTTGTTGCATTAAAATCTGGTAGGCTATTGCAGCCTATGAAGCAACAGTCTGATAGACCTTGCGATTTGCCCACTATCCCATACTTAGGATTGTTAGTCATGCCTACAAACTAGATTTGTTAGTCATGAATGTCGGTCGTAGGTCATGGCCACATTATGAAAGTTAATAGAGAATCTTAGAGATCATCTATATAGTCGAGTAGGCTAAGAGCCTGAGGTTGGGATAGAATTGAGATCCCACCTGAGCATACTGGTGCCCGTGCAAGTTGTTAGATGTCATCCCTTGTTGTCAGATCCTGACCTCAAAATTGGTAACTGATTGATGTGGAGATTGGACAAGGACCAATGTCATGATGTCACCTAGTCTTAGTTGCTTAGGCCTCCCTTTGATGTCCTTGGTAGTCCCAGCTAGTTGGACTATCAATGGGTGATCAGCCATGATCCGAGGAGAAGAGGTTGGGTTCGATAGTGGGCAATTTCTATAATAGTTATCCTTCACTCCCGAGTCCAAAGTAGCTTCACTACTTCAGGTGAAGGGAATAGCTAGCCATTGGTTATTGATCCGACCTCTCTCCTAAGAGCACTTATTCTGAGGTATATGGCAGATGGAATCTTGGAAATTCCTAAGCTTATTTATGTTTGCTATGTTTGGGCACTGGTAGGCTTTGGGTTACATTTCATAAGTCATCGAAGGTGGTTTGTTTCAAGGATCATGCAATGAAGAATCATGCAGTCTAAGGGCATTAAGGCACATTGCTTCTAATAGTAGCATTTGATTAAATGCATAGGTAACAAAGATCTGATCTCTTGTTACTCATATGATTTCGATCTAGTATAGATCTGTGTTGACATGATCAACACTTCTTTTTTTTTTATATTTTTAATTTTTGATTTAATCTTATGCCATAATCATGTAATAGGATCTTAGATCTAGGATATTCTCTAATTTTATAAATAAATATTGATTTATTTAAGTCTTTCGCTATCTGATTTTAAAAAAGTTTCAAGATCTAGTCCTGAAATCCTAGATCTGATTTCTATAATTATTAAAAAATATATTCTAAAGCCAATCATCAGTCTATTGATGATTGAGCTATTTTATAAATATAATTAATTTATTAATTAATAAAATATATTTTGATATTTTCATCATAAGTTTTCATCTTCTAACGAACTTCATTGTTATGATGAAGTCCTTAGGACTATTTAGATTCGATAAAGAAAGAATTTATCAATTAGTCCTTAAAACTATTCACGATCAAATAATAGGCTATTAATTAGGACGATAGCTTCTATCGAGCATAGATCGCTGTGTACCATATAAGTTGATTGTCCTCTTAACTAAGGAGTATAAAGACACTAGTATGACATACGGATGAGATGTATGGGTACATCATCATTGAATGTGATCAACTTCAGAGCATTCTGCTATCGAGAATATTCCTAATGGAATATAGATATAAGTGCCTCTTAGACCCGAGATCACCTCAGTGACTTGCAAGCAACTCACTATGCTTTGGTACCGAACTAACTGAATTTTTAATTCAATAATGAAAGACTTCTAGGCATAGTCAAGTACTTACGAAGTCGGTGTATAATCAAGATGGGATTAACCACTCCAAGAGTTGGAGAAGAATGTATCACTATATTTCAATATAGCAAAACCTTGGCCAGGGTAATCTATAAGATGGATTTGATATTTTGAAATATAATGTGGATAGCTTAATCAAAGTTGACAGTTGAACTCTAAGATGTCCTATGAGCATTTTAGTCAAGAAGATGAATTATATGAAAACTATATCTGCATGGGTTCTAAGGATGTTGTTCTACATATTCGACCTATCTAGCCATCAGGTACCATTATTAGATGGTTACTTCGATTAGTATAGAAATTTATTTTTATGCTACCGACTTAGATTCGAATCTATGAGGTCACACATATTAGAGTTCATGATTCGATCGAATGGTTGATTAATAATTAAGAATCATTCTAGGGTTAAACGATCAATACAATTGATGTTTAACCTAGTTCAAGTATTGCAGGAGGATCGATTAGTAATTTGATTACTAATTAGCTTAATTTAATTAAGCCAAAGAACTGAGATTAAGTCTAATTAAATATAATTTAATTAGATTTAGTTTGGATTTAATTGGATCAAGTCTAATTAGTTTATTGGATAAGCCAAGTACAAAAAAGAACTAATCCTAGTTCAACTAGGACTTGGGTCAACCTAATTTTTTAATTTGATTAAAAAATTAAATTAGAATTAAATCTAATTTAATCTAATTTAATTAAGTTTTTAATTTATTTAGGATCTAATTTAATTATGTTGAATTAATTCTAATTTAATTTGGTTCATAGATCACTTGGACCAAGTCAAAATAGGAATCCTAGTATGACTAGGACTTCTTATTCCTTGTGCCATTGACCCCTCATGCCCCCCACGCCCCTTCTCTTTGATTTTGAATGTGAGAAAATCTTTTCTCAGGCCTTCACGCATGCCCATAGCTTTTTCTTATTCCTTAGATGGCATTTGGTTGTGGACCAAGTCAAACTAAGAGTTGGTTTTGACTTAAATTCTATGAGATAGAATTTTAAGCACCTAAAACTTCTCCTTGCTTTGTGCCGCCCACATCCCTGATTTTTCTCTCATTTTTTCATAGGAAAGAGGAGAATTTTGTGCGCTTATTCCTGGTGGTCCACGGCATAAAGAAAGGAGGGGGCACCCAAGTGTTGGGCACCCCAACTAGTTGCCTATTTTAGACCTACCTTATCTAGGTGTTTGACTTAGACAAGACTCTTCCATATCTCAATATTTAAAATAAATTTTTGATTGATTTTTTCATAAATTCTAGACCATTAAGAAACCTCTGGGGCATGTAAAAATTAGGAAGAAAGAATATTGGAGCGAGGAGATTTCATAGACATCAATCTAGGTGTCTAGCTGAGAGAAAACAAGAAGAAGAAGGATTCTTCTTCTAGGGTTTTTCTTTGATCTCTTCCTCCTTTTGAGATTTTTGAGAGGTGTCTCAGGTTCAAAATCTCTTCTCCTTTCTTCTAAAAATTGGAGAGTCCAAGATTTAAAAAAGATAGTTCCAGATCTTTTATTAAAGAAGGATCAGCACAATATTAGCATACTATGCTGATTTCCTACATTAGAACTTTTAATCATAATTCGTGGGCTCGTGTAGATGACTCCTAGAGGTCGGATACGTGTGCAGCTCGTAACATTATCCTCAAGCCCGAATCAGCAAGTTAGAATGTCTAACTTGTATAGATAATAAAGATCTGATCTCTTGTTACTTACATGATTCTGATTTAGTGTAGATCTGTGTTGATATGTAATAGAATCTTGTAATTTTTTATTTAATCTCATGCCATAATCATGTAATAGGATCTTAGATCTAGGATATTCTCTAGTTTCATAAATAAATATTAATTTATTTAAGTCTTTCGCTATCTGATCTTGAAAAAGTTTTAAAATCTAGTCCTGAAATCCAAGATCTGGTTCCTACAGCATTTTCCTAAAATTGACATTCTGCTGAACGGGACAACTAGGGCACTTTGTCTTGGAAGGCATAGTCTCTGAGGCCTTTCAAATAGTGACACTTAGTGTATGGTTAGCATAGTGGTAGGATGCACCCTTGTTCGCTCCCTCTATAAATGGAGGGGGTCTGCTGCTTGAGGTTAAGCTTGCCTCATTCATCTCCCACGATGTTGCTGTGATTGCCATTCCGCTATGTTCGAGAGTTGTCAGCATTCATCTCTCCTTGGAAGGGTTCTCCCTCACCTCCAGTCAACTACAAGATGCCCAAAGGGGACACACCATTGAGCATTTCAATTTGGCATGTAAGGTATTTGAAAATCTCGTCGCTCAGGCTATGGAACAACAATGGCTTGGCTTGAAAGTACCCCTAATATTTCAATCAACCTAGCCAAGGTCGAGGGTAGACTCTTTATTGTCACTACAAAAAAAAGGATTTTTGGCGATGCAAAACAGTGTGACAAATACTAAATTTTCATTACTAATAATTATTTACGATAGAAATTTCATCACTAATAATTCATCAAAAAAATAGGATTATAGATAATATTTTATAATTAAAAAATATTTTTCATCACTACTAATAATTTTTTATGATAAAAATTTTCATCAAATATTTTTATTTAATTAGTTATGATGGATATATTTATGATAAAAATTTATAATTTTTCATCAAACATATAATATTTACGATAGAAATTTTTACATCTCAAATAATTGATTATTTATAATAAATTTTTTATCATAAATAATTAATAATTTATGATGAAAGTTTTCTATCGTAAATGATCTATTATTAGTGATGAAAAAATTTTCATCGCAAATACTCAAATATTTATGATGAAAAAGTGACTATCATAAAGAATTAATTATTTATGATAAAAATATTTATATCACAAATAATCAAGTATTTACAACAAAATTTTTTTATCATAAATAATTACTTCATAAATAATTAAATAAATAAATAAATATTTTTTTAAAAAATATTTTATAAATATAGATATATTTTTTAATTTATATTTTTAATATTTTATATTTATAATCTATAAAATTAAAATAAAAAATTCACATAATAAATCTATAAATAAATTTCATCATTTTATTATAAAATAAATTTAATAATTATAGGAGATCCAAAATAAAAATAAAAAATAAAAACATAGGTCGCTGGCCGTCAAGCATCAACATCTGGAGAAGAAGAACGATCCAAAGAAGGAGAGTACTTGGAGAAGCTTGAACCGGCTTGCTGCTACCTCTTCAATGACATCATCTACTCCATCTGTGCCATCCGCTCCATCATCTGCATCTAGAATAGCTGGCACTCATCGATGCATGCACCTTGTGCCCATTGTCGATCCTTAGCAGTCTATCTCTATATCTCCACTAGCCGAACATTATAGGCAGTATGGATATTTGCTTTGGATGAGCGTGAGGATGTGGGAGCTTTGATCCCATGTCCTAGCTTCCTAATATAATAGGATCCCACACCAAGCATCTGATCATAGATCTCATCATTTATGGATGCGGTCAAGCCCTCAGAGGTAGGCTAGAATCTAATGTCTATCATACAATCCTGAAAATTAAAGTTATAGCTATTATAAGTATGTATTGAAAATTAAAATATTAATGAAAAAATAGTTGAAAAACTTGCATAAAGTTTCTGGCTCTCCACCATCCAGTCTCCTGACCATCACTGGTGGGTTCGCTGGTAGATCTCAATCCTACCAAAAAGTTCGTCACTCTCTGTATCTCTCTATAATTTAAAAATAATTAATAATTTTTTAAAATAGTTAAAGAGTTAAAATATGTTAAATAGAAATTACTTATCATCTACTCCATATAGCGAGTGAACGGCCTCGAAATCCCATAGTGCGAGATGGTCTGTCTCATCCGATTCATGGCATTTTGGGCAAATCGATCCTGTATAATTAATAGTTAAATTAGTAAATAACTAACTAAATTTAAAAATAAATAATTTAATTATTAAACTCTAAAAAAATTGGATGCTTAACTTGATATGCCAAATCTCGACTCGGATCCCGACCTCAATTCAATCCAGATCGTGACCTAGATCTCCATCTATATCACGACCCAGATCCTGGATCGGATCCTAAACTAGATAATTCATATGTTTTAAAAATTAAAGGATTCGGCTAATCCTAATTAAAATATTAAATCATAATCATAATAAAATACAAGGACTAAACAAGTAAAAATATTAAATTATAACAAGCAAAAGTATAAAATTATTTTTTTAAAAATAATATCTTATCATTATTTTAAAAACCTAACTATTTTCATTACAAAAAATAATTTATTTTAAAATATTTTAAAATATTTTATTTGATTTTATTTATCAATACTATTTTTTTAAAAAAAATATATATATTTTTTCTTCTCCTGTAAGTTGTAACCCTCTCCGATCCCCCCACCATCCCTCGGCCGTCACCACCGCCCCTACCTCCTATGGTGCCCCTTTGCCCCCCACCCCCCATGGCCCCCACCTGACCTGTCACCATCGCCCCCACCCCTTATAGCGTCCTTCCACCCCCCATGGCCCCCACCCAGCCCACCACCATCGCCCCCCACCTCCTGTGGTTCTCCTCCACCCCACCCCCACCCTCGTGGCCCCCACCCGATCCATCACCATCGCCCCCCCACCCCCTGTGGTGCCCCTTGCCTCCCACCCCCCACGGCCCCCACCCCAGCCAATCACCACCATCCCCCACCCCTTGCGGCCCCCACCCTCTATAGTGCCCTCCGCCCCCCATCTCCTATAGCCCCCACTCGATCCGTCACCACTGCCCCCACCTCATGCAGTGCCCCTCCGCCCCCACCTCTTGTAGCCCCCACCCAATCCATCACCACTGCCCCCACCCCCTGCGATGCCCCTCCACCTTCCACCCCCTGCAGCCCCCATCCGACCTATCACCACCACCCCCTACCCCTTACGGTGCCCCTCCGCCCCACCTCGTGGATCCATGTCCATCACCACCACCTATGGTGCCCCTCCGCCCCCCCTCCTTTTCGTCCCTGCCTGGGCATCTACCCACTCCCCACCACCTCCTCTGCCCCTCCATCCATCACCGATGACCACTATCCGCATGCAGAAAGATCGAAAAAAATTCATCCAACTAAATAGGCACTATAAGAAAAAAAGGTATTTGCAACAAAAAAATTAATACAAAAAGTCATAATATTGTTACAAAAATTTAGTTGTTGCAATTTTATTGCAAAAAAGCTCAGTTGCAAAAGATATTTATAATAAATTTTAAAATTATTATAAAATCTCAATATTTTTGTAATAAATAAAATTGTTATAATAAGATAAAAATTGTTGCAAATGCTATCCAATAAAATTCAAATATCGTGATCTTCTTAATTTTTTGCAACATATTTTCTTGCAATTTACAATAATTTTTTTTGTTGGTAAGCTTTTGCAACAATATTTTATGATGCTAAATATAGTATTTTAATTATATTATTTCAAAATTTTAAATTTTAATGCATCATTTGCAACAAAATTTGCTATAATTTGTAACAATAATTTTTGTTAGTAATTATTTACAACAATATTTTATGATGCTAAATATAATATTTAAGTTCTAATATTTTAGAATTAAAATTTGAATATAAAATTTGCAATAAAAAAAGTTAATGCACATTAAGAGTATGCATACATACACACACATACAAATTTTTAGACATAATGAGTAGAATACATTCTTTAATAAATACTTTGCAATGACTAATTACAAGATAAGACAACTTCTAACAAAAACTATATCCTCTTTCACTAATAGTCCCTGTAATCATTTGTCCAAACTTATATATAAAGAGAATAAAAAAAGAAGAGTAAAACATAACAAACCCAGTCTTTCCATAAGATCCAACAAAAAATTATGTCAACCTCAGCATACATAACATCTCAGTTTTCTTTACAAAACAAGTAAAAAAGAACAAGTGGTAGATTGAAAGACAAACTTCCAGCAAAAAATTGTCATCCTTAAGCACTAGATCAATGCTATTCATTTGTCCGGAACCTGCAAATTCAAAGAAAAAAAGTTGTTAAAATGTATATAACATACAAATTTGAGGTTCAAGGTATAGTAGAATCTTAGCTTTTAATTTTCTAACCTTTTGTGAAAGTGCAAAAATACTCCTTCACAAATTTATTGGGTTTAAGTCAACATACAAAAAAAAAAAATATTAAAAAAATTTAAGACTATGTATAGTAAGAATGAAGACTATAAATCTAAGTATAATAAAAATGAAGATAAAATCATGAATGGCAAATATCATATTAACTTACATTTATAGCTTGACCATTTGAGATTTTAGTTAAGTAGACTTGCAGCATAGCTTTTATGTCAGCTTAAAACTTAGCTTGCATCTCTATACTTTGAGCCTCCATATCAGCTCTCATATATCTCATCTCTTCTTCTTGTTGAATACGTTACTCTTCAAGTCGCCCCTCTAGCTCCTTAACTTTCTTGACCACTTCATCGTGTTGCTGATTAGCTTGTTCTAATTGAGCTTGTAACCTCATTTTATGTTTGGCAAGTTTGGAACCATAATTTTGACAATGTTTTTCACCAACCACTTGCTCAAAGATTTCATCAACAGTCAAGTTCAAAAAATTTTCTCCATTCAACAAATCTAATGCATCTCCCTACATTTGACATATAAATATATATAATAATCAGTTTATTTACATTGACTATCATATTCAGTTCCTCTAATATATAAGAAATCAAAAATTTAATTATAGGAGTTGTAATTCAAATATTCATAATTATTATTAAATATAAATTACTTACATTAACTTTCATTGCTTTATCATTGATCCAATCTCCATTACTCTTCATATGAGTAATCTTCCATATTTGATGCATATCGGACATTTCTCTAGTAATAGGATTTCTCTACACAAAAAAATTCATTATTAATTAAATTATCATATAAATAATATATTATAATATAATACTAAATAAATAATCTTACGTTCTAATATTCTTAAAATTTTTGCGGCGAGCAATATGACGAACACGTTTCTTCTTCCTAAATTTTCTTTTTTTTAAACTAGCTACCTATATAAGAATATCAAAACATAATTAGACTCAGCTAACAAAAAAAATTTTACTATTTTCTTAAGTATATATAGAATATAGAAAAATAAACCTAAAATTCAGACGAAGTAATTCACAAGATGCTGTCAATTAGTAGGAGAGATAATTTTTGATGGATTTTATAAATGCTCCTCATCAGTTTTATAATATTTATAGTAATTATATAAGTGTGAGCAGCAAACACGATAACTATTATCCCTCATTCAAATTTGGCAAAACATAAGGACAAGATCTTACTTTCTCATCATTTTTCATATAAATATGGATATTTCTCATGCCTTGAAACTCATGTATTGAGTTATCATCACTTAATATCTTCTTATTTTCATAGTAAAATTTAAAACCAATAGAATAACACTATGAAATATAAAAGATTTAGCACTTTATATTATATTATATTATAAAATATTTTTTTTATTATTTTATTATATTAAAAATATATTTTTAATTTAGTTATCAAATATATGTTAAAATTATATAATATATTAAAAATATAATTATTAAATATTAAATATTAAAAAAAAAAAAAAAGCAACTTGCAAAGACTCTACGGTCGACAATAATCTCAAACCAATCCTAATAATCTAACCACTGCTAACTAATTAACTTTCATAAAAAATACATATCGATAATATATAACAATATTAATCATTTTTCTTTTATACATTACTTATCCCTTGGATGATTTTTTTATACTAATAATAATATATACTAATAATATATTTTATAAAAAATATATACTAATTAACTTTTCTAAATAATATATGCTAATAAAAAAAAATTTCATCCATCCATTGGGATTTTTTTTGTTTAACCTCTGTTCACTTGATAGAGAGGCGAGCTCGGCGGCGCAGGCGACCGGCAACGAGGGGGAACGAAGGTGAGGGCGAACGGTGGTGCCGGCGAGGGGTAGCGGCCCACGAGATGCCGGGGAAAAAGCAGGGGCGGCGAGGGGGAGCGAACGGCGGCGGCGGCGATGGAGAGCAGCCCATGAGATGTCGGGCGAACGGTGGTGGCGACGAGCACGATCGGCGATGGCGGCGAGGGGGAGCAGCCTGCGAGATCTAGGGCGAACGGTGACGGCGAGGGAGAGTGAAAGCAAGGGCGAACGGCGATGGCAGTGAGGGGGAGCGGCTCGCGAGATGTCCGACGAACGACGGTGGTGGCGAGGGCGACCGGCGGCGGCGGCGAAGGGGAGAGCTCGCGAGATCTCGGGCGAACGGTGGCGGCGGCGAGGGCGAATGGCAGCGGCGTGGATGGGATTTGGCCCGTGAGATTGGATTTTTCTCCTAATCTCGTCGGAGGTGGTGGCAAGAGGGAGCGGCGAGGTGGCGGCAAGAGGGAGAGGCGAGGGTTTTTCTAAGGGCCGGGGAGTGTAAGACGTACGGGATTTGAGGGTTTGGGAATGAAGACCTGAGTCGGAAAGGCTAAGGGCGCGGGAAGCCAATATTAGCCCGCGCCTAAGCTAGATTATTTATTTTTTAAATAAATTTAAATATATAATAATTTTTTCATGTATTAGCATCAAATTTAAATTTGTTGCAAAAAAAATATAAATTTTACAACAAAAATAAAATTTTATTAAAAAAATTAATATTTTACAATAATAATAACTAATTATTACAAATAATATATTTTTTTATAGGTTTTGCAATATTTTTTTTATTACAAAAAAATATAGAATTTGTAATAAAAATAAATTTTATTACAAATTATTGCAAATACCGCTTTTTCTTGTAGTGAGAAAGCTTACCTTTGATTCATAACAGCAGCAGCAGTGGCAATGGCGGTGGAGGTAGCGGCAGGGGTGGAAGATGTGCTCACCGATCGGTGGATACCCAGGTGAAGGGGAAGAGAGAGGAGAGGATTTTGGGGGTTTCACGGGAGAGAGAGAAGTGGATTTCGTGGGAAGGATGGAATGTCGAGGTGATTAGCATTTAAAGAGGTTTAGCAAAGAAAAATTTTTATCGCTAACATGATTATTAGCAATAAAAAATAAAATTTTATCACTAATAATTTCTACTAATTATTTTTTACTTAAAAAATTTTCCTCTAAAAAAATTTTAAAAAAATATTTATGATGAAATATTAATTTACGTTGCTAATACCAATTATTAATGATGAAATAAATTTTTACATTACTAATTATTAATTATTTATGATGAAAAAATTTCATCATAAATAATAAATTAAAAATTAAAAAAATTAAAAATTAAAAAAAATATATGAAAGATTATTTATAATAGAAAATTTCTGTCATGAATAGCTGGATGGGATCGAGATCAAGTCAATTTGGACTGAGATCGAGCCAGCTCTCTTAGGTAAGTAGAAAATAGTGTTCAAAAATCTATGGCATGAGATATAGTCGAGCCGGCTTAAGCCTCCATCGAGCTGACTCAAACACGATGGAATAATAAATTATTTACAATAAAATTTTTTTATCATAAATAATTGACCTTAAATTAGTACTTTAAGAAAAATAAAAGGATGGATTATTCATGATAAAACTTTTTCATCGTAAATATTCTATTATTTATGATGATAAATAAATTTTTATCATAAATAATGAATTATTTGTGATGAAAATTTTTTATTATAAATAATCGATCTTAAATCAGTAATTTAAGAAAAATAAAAGGGCAGATTATTTGCGATGGAAAGATGCGCCGCGCATAGTCAATGCGATGGGATTGAGAGGCACAAGCACGTCCGCTGTTAGCTAGTCCACGGATAAATTAGTATTTTTTTTAATTTTTTTAAAATTAATATTTAAAAAAATATATATATTTTTTATTTTTTAAATATAATATAATTTTAAAATTTAAAGTTTATCTTCATTATTTATTATCTAAATAATTATCGTTAAAGTATCATCATAAAAGACTGCCTCGATCTAGTATCTCTAGCTATGTCAATCAATAAAATTTAATTTCGATGGTCATGAATAATCATATGATGATCTGATGATAGAGACTACTGATGGATTTGAAAATTTACAATGATGATCTCTATGATATTTGTAGCGCACTATCAAAATTTTACTTTAATCAAATATAATTATCATGGTCAATTTAATATGGAATGATTTAGATCGTTAAATAAAAAAAAGAGTGATCAAAATGCTATATAGCATCTGATTATAAGATGATTTTTTTAGATAAATAATCTTAGCTACTAATTTAATCATTTGTATGGTGATGATCGTAAAAAGCAAACCATGCATATATAAATCATTTAAAAATATATATCTTTTGATACACATTCTTAAAGTTCTTAAATAATTATACTCAAACTTTCATAAAATCTACTTAACATAGATGATTCATATACGCAAGATGAGGATTTTATGATCACCATAGTATAGGTGATTAAAATAATAGCAAAGATCATTTATCTAAAAAATTATCTTATAATCAAATGTCGTTTGGCCTTTGATCACTCATTTTTTATTTAATGGTTTAAATCATTTTGTGCTAAATTGATAATGATAATGATGTCTGATTGAAGTAAAATTTTGATAGTATGCTATAAATATTATAAAAATTATTATTGTAAATTTTTGGATTCATCAATGAACTCTATCTATCAGATTATCATGTAGTTATTCTTGACCATCAAAATCAAATTTTATTGATCAACATAGTTAGAGTTACCGGATCGAGATGATTTTTTATGATGATTCTCTAACAATAATTATTTAAATATGAATGGTGAAGATAGACTTTAAAATATAAAATTATATAATAAAAAATAAAAAAAATATTTTTTTTAAAAAATAATAATTTAAAAATAGAAAAAATACTAATTTGCTCGTGGGCTATCTAAAAGCAGACATGCTTGTGCCCCTCAATCCCATTGCATTGGCCATGCATAGTGCATCTTTCCATCATAAATAGTCTATCCTTTTATTTTTCTTAAATCTTTATGATGTAAATTTTTTATCATAAATAATTCATTATATATGATGAAAATTTATTTACTATCATAAATAATAGATTATTTATGATAAAAATTTTCATCGTCAATAGTCCATCCTTTTATTTTTCTTAAAGTATTGATTTAAGGATGATTATTTATGATGAAAATTTTTTATCGTAAATAATTTATTATTCCTCCGAGTCGGTTCGATGGAGGCTCGAGCTAGCTCAATTGCATCTCATGCAATAGATTTTCGAATACTATTTTCTATCTATCTGAGAGGACTAGATCGATCTTGATTCGAGCTAGCTTGGTCTTAGCCTAAGCCGGCTATTTGCGATGAATATTTTTCATTGCAAATAATTCATTATATCTCCGTATTCGAGCCAGCTCGTCGGAAGCTCAAGCTAGCTAGACTGCATCTCATGCCATAGATTCTCGAGCAATAATTTTTATCTACCTTAGAGGGCTGGCTCGATCTCGATCGAAGTCAGCTCGATCTCAATCCGAGCTGACTCGATCTATATCTGAGCTAGCTCCACCTGTACACCGATCTCTTTTCTTAAATTATTGATTTAAGATTGATTATTTATGACAAAAAAATTTCATCATAAATAATTATTATTTATGATAAAAAATTTTATTTTATGTCATAAATAATTGATTATTTATGATAAAAAGTTTTTATCATAAATATTCCTTCTTTTTATTTTTCTTAAATTATCAATTTTAAGATCGATTATTTATGATGAAAATTTTTTAATCATAAATGATCAATTATTTATGATAAAATTTTATTTTTCATCATAAATAATAGATTATTTATGATAAAAAATTTTATTGCTAATAGTCGATCCTTTTATTTTTCTTAAATTACCTATTTTAAGGTCAATTATTTATGATGAAATTTTTTCATCATAAATAATTAATTATTTATGATGAAATTTTATTTTACATCATAAAAAATAATTATTTATGATAAAAATTTTCATCATAAATATTTCATTCTTTTATTTTTCTTAAATTATCTATTTTAAGGTTGATTATTTATGATAAAAATTTTTCATCAAAAATAATTATTATTTATGATGGAACTTTGGAATACATAATAAATAATAGATTATTTATGAAGAAAAAATTTCATCACAAATAGTTTGCCTTTTATTTTTCTTAAATTACCTACTTTAAGATCAATTATTTATGATAAAAATTTTCATCATAAATAATTTATAATTTATGATGAAAATTTGGGTTACGTCATAAATAACTGATTATTTGAGATGGAAGCTTTTCATAATAAATGGTTATTTTTCTTAAATTATTGATTTAAGATTGATTATTTATGATAGAAAATTTTTATCATAAATAATTTTTTATTTATGATGAAAATTTGGATTACATTATAAATAATAGATTATTTATGATGAAAAATTATTTTCATCATAAATAATTGATTATTTATGATGAATTTTTTTTTCATCATGGATACAATTATTGGCAATGAAATTATTTTCGTCATAAATAATTCAATCGCAAAAAATGAGTTTTCTTGTAGTGTGTTGAAGTTCCATCTCCCCAATGTTGATTTGGTCAGGGATGCAATAGCCCGCACCGGCTATTGGTTTAGATAAGGAGTAAGCGACCACTTAGGGGCTTCTTCAGCATTGTGCTCTACAAAATGGTCTCGGAACTTTCAAGAGGGCAGACTTTTTGCCTCCCCCTAGTTAGCTTTCCAGCCCCCCTGAAAGGATCCAGGAGATGGATGGGTTCCCGAGGGGGAACCAATTATGCCATCTCCAATACTCTTCAATAAGGACTAGTAGCCTCTAAGGGGATTTTGCCACATGGATGTTGTTGACGCAGAAACTGATCATTGCCGAAATTTGCTAGAGTAGAGGCCGATGAGGTCGCCGCTGGGGACCTGCAAAACAAAGTTTCGTCTGGAGTCGGTGGGGGGTGGCTCCGACAGGACCCTCCGACGATCAAGCCAGCTCTGGCCAACAGAAATGGAGTGCTCGGGAATGAGTTCCGAAGCTTGGAGAAGAAGAGGAGAGCTTAGAGATCAGAGTTCAGAGATTAGAGTATCTGAAGGATCTTTTTTATAGTGGAGCTTGATGGTGACGGCTTTAGCCGTATGCTGGCGGGCCGCTCGAGGTTTGGCGGGGTCAGTCTCACGGAAAGGTGCCATCTGCAGTGGATTGATGGTGACAGTCATCGCCGTCTGATAGCGGGTCGCTATCGCTTACGGTGGACTGATGGTGATGGCTGCAACTATCTTGATACTGAGCCGTTCGAAACCGAATGAAGGGTTGAAGGGCTTCATCGTGTGCCCATTTTGGAGGAGTTTGGACTCCTGAAGAGGAAGCTCAGAAGGAGTTCGGCTCCCGTAGACGTCTGGCTGGACGTGCGTGGTTAAGGCCTGACCGCTGGAGAGTTCGGTAGGAGCTCGATCAGTGAGAAGTTCGATCGAAAGACGATCATTGAGGAGTTCGACCGCTGGGAGTCTGAAGGAGTTCAACCGATGGACGACCACTGAGGAGTTCGGCCGCTGGGAGTCCGAAGGAGTTCGATCGAGGGACGACTGCTGAGGAGTCCGAAGGAGTTCGATCGAGGGACGATCGCTGAGGAGTCCGAAGGAGTTCAGCTGACCGAAAGGGATGTCTGGGAGGAGTCCAGCTACTGGGAGTCCAAGGAGCTCGATCATTGCGAGCCCAAGGAGTTCGACCGCTGGGAGTCCCGATCATTGAGCAATTTGGTCGACCCTAAGAGTTCGGCTAAGACCCATCCACTGAAGCTCTTCCGTGGCTACTGGTTGCCTTAGGCTGAGCATCGAGCTAGACTTCGATAGGAGCGGGGTTTATCCCCAACAGTAGCCCCTCCCACTCCCGAGCTCGAAACTTGAAGGAAGGGAGTGCAGAAAAGGCGACTACCGAAGTCTTCTTCTGGGCTCCATACTGATTCAGGTCAAAGCCCATGGGAGATCTCATCTTTAGCTAAAGTTGATGTTGAAGTTGAAGCCCAAGAGAGATCCCATCTCCGATCGAGGTTGAGGTAGGCCTCATCTCCTATGGTCGGGGTCGATGCGGGCGCTCGGAGGAGATCTTATCTCCTACCGTCGAGGTTGTTGCGGGCGCTCGGGGGAGATCCTATCTCCTGCGGTCGAGCTTTCCTCGGGAGAGATCTTAGCTCCTGCAGTCAAAGTTTCCTCGGAGGAGATCTTATCTCCTACGGTCGAGCTTTCCTCGGAGGAGATCTTATCTCCTGCAGTCGAAGTTGTTGTGGGCACTCGGAGGAGATCTTATCTCCTGCGGTCGAGCTTTCCTCGGAGGAGATCTTATCTCCTGCAGTCGAGCTTTTCTTGGAAGAGATCTTATCTCTTATAGCTGAGGTTGCCTTGGGGGAGATCTTATCTCCTGCAGTCGAGCTTTCCTCGAAGGAGATCCTATCTCCTGCAGTCAAGCTTTCCTCGGGGGAGATCCTATCTCCTATAGCCGAGCTTTCCTCAGAGGAGATCTTATCTTTTGCAGTCGAGCTTTCCTCGGAAGAGATCTTATCTCCTACAGCCGAGATTTTCTCGGGGGAGATCTTATCTCCTGCAGCCGAGAGCTTTTCTTTGGGGAGATCTTATCTCCTACAGTCGAGGTTTCCTCGAGGGGGGATCTTATCTCCTACAGTCGAGCTTTCCTCGGGGAGATCTTATCTCCTACAGTCGAGCTTTCCTCGGGAGAGATCCTATCTCCTGCAGTCGAGCTTTCCTCGGGGGAGATCTTATCTCCTGCAACCGAGCTTTCCTCGAGGGAGATCTTATCTCCTGCAGTTGAGGTTGACTCGGTCGCTCGGGAGAGATCTTATCTCTAGCCGAGGTTATTAACGATCGCTCGGGAGAGATCTTATCTCTGACCGAGGTTGACTCGATCGCTCGAGAGAGATCTTATCTCTGACCGAGATTGTTGCTCGCATTAGGACGAGGTTCTCCTCCTGTTCCTAACGGGCCCACGGTCGCTCGGGAGAGATCTTATCTCTACCCGAGGTTGACTTCGATCGCTCGAAAGAGATCTTATCTCTAGTCGAGGTTGTCCACGATCGCTCGAAAGAGATCTTATCTCTGGCCGAGGGTTGATCCGATCGTTCGGGAGAGATCTTATCTCTGGCCGAGGTTGTCAACGATTGCTCGGAAGAGATCTTATCTTTGGCCGAGGTTGTCAACAATCGCTCGAAAGAGATCTTATCTCTAGCCGAGGTTGATTCGGTCGCTCGAAAGAGATCTTATCTTTAGTCGAGGTTGTTGCCTGCATTAAGGATGAGGTTCTCTTCCTATTCCTAATGGGCCCACGGTCGCTCGAGAGAGATCTTATCTCTAGCCGAGGTTGACTCAATCGCTCGAAAGAGATCTTATCTCTGGTCGAGGTTGACTCGATCGCTCGGGAAAGATCTTATGTCTAGCTGAGGTTGTTGCTCGCGTTAGGACGAGGCTCTCCTTCAGTTTCTAACGGGCTGTGGGGGCACATAAGGGCCACTGTCAGGGCCTCTCCCTCCATCTCGTTCTTTATGAATGAGGCCTTCGGTCGGGAGAGATCTTATCTCTAGCCGAGGTTGATGCTCGCGTTAGGATGAGGTTCTCCTCCTGTTCCTAACACGGCAATTATTGGCTGCTTCTTCCCTATCATCATATAGTTATGGCATCCAAAAATAACCTTATTGAAAGGAAAGAATTTTATTGAAATGAAGTTACTGGCAGCGCATTCTCAAATTCTGTGTTTCAAGATCGTGGTAGCATTATTCCTTCGTATTTTCCCTAGCAGTAAGTCTCGGACTGGACGACCTCCTCTATCTCATGCTGGCCATCTCAATTTGGGGCAAGCTCTTGGCTTTGTCGTTGGGAGACGACGATTCGATGTACCAAGCTCCTCTCTAGAGTAACATTGATGATGCCGTGAGGCGGCCGACCTTATCATTTTTGGTTACGACAGCGTCCTTGGCCGATCTTCTCCTGCTTCAGGCTGGCGTCGAAGGAATTTACCCAATCTCCCCTTTTTGATGAGCTCCTCAATTTTGTCTCGGAGCTGCATGCATTCTGTCGGGGCTTCCTCGATGGTGAGCTCGAGGGAGAACTTCATGCCCCTTTGTCGGGGCTTTCTTAGAGTCATACTCGAGAGGGAGTTCGGCCTCGCTTGCCCTGGGGCGGTCGTGAGCGCGGCCGAACTTCATCTCACCTTTTGTGAAATCTTTATAGGGGGCTTTTTTGGTGACGTACTCGAGCGAAAGTTCGGCCTCACTTACGCCGAACTTCATTTCGATGACAAGCTTCAAGGTGGAGTTCGGCCTCACTTGCGCCGAACTTCATTCCATGGAAGAACTTCGTTCTGCCCTTGCTTGCGTCGAACTTCGTTTTGCTTCAGCGGAAGAACTTCTGCTCTCCGTTTCTCCTTCCTTAGGACGATTGGTATGTCCGAATGCTTTTTCTTAAGGCTGGTTCCTCGCATCCTCATGGTGGATTTACTGACAAAGTTTCTACCAGAGGTTGTTGCACGGCCAGCATCATCTCGATGGAGCCACGAACCCGACCAGTAGGTTGAACTGCTCCACGTCTGTAGTGGCTTCGTGTGGAACCTAGGCTACAATGGGAGCAGGTGGACCTGGCACGCAGGACGTCGATCGCTGAGTCGAAGCTCTCTTGGAAGGTATTTTCTCTTCGAGAGAGAAAAGAAAGATCTCCGGAGAGGGAGGAGAAAAATCATCGTCGAGCACTCCTTTAAGAATAAGAGAACCTCGGAGGTTTGGGGTTTTCCTTCCTCTAGCGCCAATCTATTGACGCAGAAATTGATCGTCGTCGGAATCCACTGGAGTGGAGGCCGATCAGGTCACCGTCGGGGACCTACAAAATAAAATCCCATCCAGAGTCGGTGGAGGATGGCTTCGACAGGACCTTCCGACGATCAAGTCAGCTCTGGCCAATAAGAATGGAGTGCTCGGGAATGAGTTCTGGAGCTTGGAGAAGAAGAGGAGAGCTTAGAGATCAGAGTTCAGAGATTAGCGTATCTGGAGGGTCCTTTTTATAGCAGAGCTTGATGGTGATGGCTGTAGCTGCGTGCTGGCAGGCCGCTCGAGGTTTGGTGGGGTCAGTCTCATGGGAAGGTACCATCTGCAGTGGATTGATGGTGACAGTCATCGCCGCCTGATAGCGGGTCGCTGTCACTTGTGGCGGACTGATGGTGATGGCTGTAGCTGTCTTGATACTGAGCCGCTTGGGATCAAATGAAGGATTGAAGGGCTTCGTCGTGTGCCCATTTTGGAGGAGTTCGAACTCCTGAAGAGGAAGTTCGGAAGAAGTTTGGATCCCGTAGACGTCTGGCTGGACGTGCGCGGTTAAGGCCCGATCGCTGGAGAGTTCAGTAGGAGCTTGGTCGGTGAGAAGTCTCGTCGGAGGATGATCGCTGAGGAGTTCGACCGCTGGGAGTCCGAAGGAGTTTGGCCGACGGACAACTGCTGAGGAGTTCGGCCGCTGGGAGTCCGGAGGAGTTCGGCCGCTGGGAGTCCGAAGGAGTTCGGCCGAGGGACGACCGCTGAGGAGTCCGAAGAAGTTCGACCGATCGAAAGGGATGTCTGAGAGGAGTCCGACTACTGGGAGTCCAAGAAGCTCGGTCGTTGCGAGCCTAAGGAGTTCGGCCGCTGGGACTCCCGATCGTTGAGCAGTTCGATCGGCCCTAAGAGTTTGGCTAAGACCCGTCCGCTGAAGCTCTTCCATGGCTACTGATTGCCTTAGGCTGAGCATCGAGCTAGACTTTGGCAGGAGCGGAGTTTATCCCCAACAGATGTTGTCGAGGATTCCATCAAGCAAAGTCCGACTTTGCAGTCAAAGAAGTTGATCGAACTTGTATTTCATGTTTTCTTTCATTGTAATTGGCTTTGCTTAAATAAACTTGATTTGTAATAAACTTTTTTGAAATAAAATAAATAAGAACCTTTTTGAATGCAATAGTTTTCTTCAATGTCTCTTACGATGACCGACCCTTGATCTTGGGGACTAGTCTTCTGTTTATTCTATGTGGTCATTGGTTCGACAAGTTGAACTTTCAGTGAAGTGAGAATTTTCGATCCTGATCTAGGATCGAAGTCGTTACATTTATAGTTATAGTTGTTAAAAATGTGTCCTAAAGCCAATCATTAGTCTGTTGATGGTTGGACCATATATTTATAATTGTATTGAATTATAAATTAATAAAAATTATTTTGATATTTTTCATCATAAATTTTATTATCTTCTAATGAACTCCTGTATTATGATGAAGTTCTTAGGACTATCTAGATTCGACAAAGAAGGATTTATCATTTAGTTCTTAAATAGTTCATGATCAAATGATACGTTATTCCTTAGGATGACAACGTTTATCAAGTATAGGTCATTGTGTGCTATATAAGTTGGTTATTCTCATAACCAAAGAGTGTTAAGACACTGATATGGCATGCAAGTAAGATGTATGGGTACATCTGCACTGAATGTGACCAACTTCGGAGCTTTTCTCCTGTTAAGTTTAGCTTCGATGGAATATGGATATAATTTTTTCTCCAATCTGAGATCACTACGATGACTTTCAAGCAACTCACTGTATTTTGGTGTCGGACTATCTCAATTTTTAATTCAGTGATGGAAGATTTTTGGACACAGTCAAGTACTTATGGAGTCGGTGCGTCATCAAGATGGGATTGACCACTCCTGATTTTAAGAGCTATGTTCAATTATGTTTTAATTTAATAATTTAGCAATTTTTGAAGGATTAATTAGCAATTTAATTATTGATTAGCTTAATTTGATTGAGCGATGAAGATTCGATCAAGTCTGATTGAATTTGATTCGATTGAATTTGATCCGATCAGATCATGAGATGATCTAATCACTATGAGAGTTTTGACCTTGATTTGATTAGGACGTAGATCTAATTAATTTTTAATTTGATTAGAATTTTATTGGATTAGACTAAGCCTAATTTGGTTGGGTTTAACCTAGTTTAATTGAGTCTAAATTAATTGGTTTGGTTGAAACCAATTAGGACCAAGTCAAATGAAGTTTGAATTCAAATTCTCTCATGCGCCCACTATTTTTGACTTTTCTACTCTGCTTCCCATGCCCTTACTTTTATTTATCGAATATTTTTTGAGAAATAAAAATATGCACATAGAAGGAGAGTCTT
Organism: Cocos nucifera; assembly: GCA_006176705.1. Classification (NCBI taxonomy): domain Eukaryota; kingdom Viridiplantae; phylum Streptophyta; class Magnoliopsida; order Arecales; family Arecaceae; genus Cocos; species Cocos nucifera. Next base: position 451,736 of record QRFJ01000343.1, on the reverse strand, counting down.
TCTGTATGTTAAACACAAGAGAGTGGGCATTGGATAAGGATAAGAGGCTCATTTGATTTTTGAAATCAAGTGAGTGATTAAAACCTCTTAACTACTTGACCCTTATCATTTTCCATGTAGTTTTCTTATGGTATTCATGTCAATAAATTATGAAAATTTTTGTGCATGTAGGAGAAGGGGTTATCATTACATGATAAAAATTTTAGAGTATTTGGGCATCAGTTTTGGGTGAAAAATATCTTGGAGTAAAGGTGAACAGGATCCTATAGCACTTTTCTTTTCCTTTATGCTTCTCTTCTCTTATGATTTCCACCTCTAAGGATATCTTATTTTTAGATATAATCTAAATAGAGATTATAGATCTAAAAGTTATCTTTTCATAAAAATTTATTTCATGGAAAAACTCCACACAGAGAGGGCGTGATAGGATTTTTAGTGTCTTAGAGTTTTTGGGCTGAGTGAAATCCTAGATTTGGAAATCTGGGTTCAGGTGGAGAGATCGAGTGTTGTGAGCATCAGATCACCACCAAATTTGAAAAAAATCTTCATCATCCTCTAATATTTATGTTCTATTTTTTTAAAATATCTAAAAAATTAAAAGGTATACGATCGATCGGATCGATTGTGATCAGCCATTGAAGGCTCCGACTAGGAGCTAGCACTCTAGTGGGACTGATCGAGAACAGAAGCTCCATGTGGACCAACCGTAGAGCCCAGACACATGTGCGGATGTGACATGATACCAAAGCATTATTCGATGGACTCAGATTATGGTGATTGACTATCCATAAAAAGGTATTATATTCTGAACACGTAGATGTAGTTAATAGTTTATTATATAGTTTTATTTTTAGATTATTGATATATGCATGCATATTATGTTTAGATCCTAATGTATAGGATTAAATAATTTGATATGATTAGTAGATAATTAATTAAATTAATTATTTTTTATTGTATCATTTCTATTTTTAAAATATTTTTCAAAAGTAGCATGGCAAATCGTGCACTATTTTCTTCAATTGGTATCAGAGCAAGGTTCTTTAAACATGATATACTTACATATTTAGATTAATAATTTAGATTTAATCTAAATATTGATCTAATAATTAGAGTAATTAGATTTAAAAAATTAAAATTCAGATCATACGGATTGCAGATTGTCCTGCTATAGGGTTTACCCCTACAGTGAAAAGGTTATCCTGGTACGTTGCTGATCTATATCATTAATCATGAAATTACTAGATTTGATCTAATATTTTTATGATTTAATTATATTAGATTTTAATCTGATTTATGATCATGAATACATAATTAGATAAGGTTTGATTCATGATTTCATGATTATGTAGTGTACATAGTTTCAAATTAAATCCTACAACTAGTGTTGTTTGTGAATTGAGATGATTTAGTTTTAAAATGAGTCGATTCAATTGGTGAACAATGTTAAGTGGTAAAGAATCTTTCAAAATTAAAAATATTTTTGAAATACTAAACCCTAACCCTCAGCTCATAAACTTAATTAAAAATTAAGTATAATGATTTAGTGTCTAGAATTATGAATTAAGACTCTAAATCATTAATCATAAACTTGTATGTTATTGGGTTAGCTGAATTAGGTCCATAAATTGGATTAGACTTAAGATTAGTTAAAAGATGGATTAATTTAGAGTAATTGATTAAATCTAATTAAATGTTAATTTAGATTAGGTCAAGAACTCTATAGACTCAATTATAATAGTTTTAGTTGGTCAAGTCTATGCTTTTAACCAGGATCAAATGGACTTGATTCAAGGCTACACGATTGAATCCAAAATTATTAGGTTGGTCAAATTAAAACTAATAAATCAGATAGTGTGTAAGGTAAGTTTGGCAGTTTGATTAGTGGTTTTTAATTAGAAGCTACTCGCACTGATTCGATTTTTGATGAGTTAATGGCATATCCCTTTCACTGATCTCGCTTACCTGGCCATCCTGGTGAGTTAGATTTTGATTAGATTACTTGGTGATTCAAGCTCACCCATGTCTATTAGGTAAATCAGTCTGACTGATTTAGGTGCTCCTAATGCTAGCTTAGATTAGATTCTTTTCTGACTTAGTGAAGTCAGTGGAAGGATCAAAATTGGCTTACTGAATTTTCTTAAATTGGTTAACTAAATTCTCTAAAATTATTAGATTCTTAAAAATAAAATATTTATATAAATAACTAAATCATAGCCTTTCATTAAGTTGAGTGATAATGGGTTCATTAGTATAATGATCATTGGAGGCCCAAAGGCCTGATGATTATTGACTAATGAAATTATCATTCATAAAATGATAATTTGGTTAAGTCTTTCTGATGGTGGTTAGGTTGGCTGACCAAAGTTGAACCTGATTATTTATTGATTAGATAAGATCAAATATGGTCATGTTAATGGTTGGACCTAATCGAATCTTTTTCAATGGAGGCTAAAGCCTACTGATTAGGTCTATGGGGCAAAATCAATGTTACTAGAAGTTGTTTAGAAAATTAATTGATTTTGAATCTACCCATAGATGCACATGGGTTGACCAACCAAAGTTGGGCTCATGTGTAGTCTATGTGGATTCTAGTACCCACTAAGAAATAGAGTAATTCTTCAAATTGGAGGTAAAGGCTATCAATTCGTATAAAATAGTGGTAAGACTTTTAGACTAAAGTCCAAGTCTTTAAGATTAATAATTCATATACTAATTAGGTTTGGTTTTTCTTTTTGTGCAAACATGGCCACTAACCTATCACTTTGGTCATTGTTAGATCATGATAAATTAATGAGACCCAACTACGATAGTTGGTATCGCAAGTTGAAAATCATCTTGGAGCATAAGCGAATTCTTTATGTGGTAACGGATCGAGTACTTGAGGAGCCAGCCCCGAATGCTAGGGAAGTGGTCCGAGATACTTATCTAAAGTGGCTCAATGATTGTACCATTGTTCGATGTATAATGCTGATGGTAATGAATGATGAGTTCAATCATAGATTTAAAAATGTCCAGCCACAGAAGATGCTTCAAATATTGAACGACTCTTTTGGCACACTGGACGACATTGAAAGGCATAAAACAAGTTGTGCCATTTTCAATGCTCGGATGAGGGATGGGGCCTCAGTCACCGATCATGTATTATACATGATCGAGATGATTGAGCACCTTAGCAAGTTGGGCTTTCTCCTGAACGAGCAACTCGGTAAGAATGTGATCCTTAATTCTTTGTCCAAGTCCTTCCTCCCCTTTCTAACTTATTTTAGAATGACAAAGCCTGCAGTGAACTATCACGACTTGTTAAGATTGTTGCAGAACTTTGACAAGGATCACCAACTCCATAAGGAGATGGTGAATGTAGTGGAAGGGTCTTCTTCTAGTCATCGACCCTTTAAGAAAAAAAAGAAGAACAAGAAGAAAAAAAATAAGAAGGTACGGTCGCATGTTGGGATGACTGCACAGGATCAGACCAAGAAGTGCAAGCCTAACCAAAGCCAGATAGAGTGCTTTTTTTGCAAGAAGCAGGGGCACTGAAAGAGGAACTGTCCTCTGTACATTGCCTTCTTGGATCCGAACAAGTCGAGGAAGAAGCAAGTGGTTGCTAGGCAAGATAACTATATGATAACACCTTATAATTTTTTTTATTTGATTCTACTGCTTGGGTATTAGATACTGAAAGTCCTTATCATATTTGTAATTCTATGCAGGGCTTGCAGGTCAGTAGGAGATTTGATCAAGACGAGAGGTTCCTGAACATTGAAGATGGAAGACAAGTTTCAATTCTAGCTTTAGAAATTATGAACCTTGTAATCAATTTACATAAAGTTATTCTTAATGAATGCCATTATTGTCCAAATTTCTTATTGAATGTCATTTTTGTAGGCCTTTTGGCCATGAATAATTTTGAAATATCAATAAAAAAAATTTTATAATATTATTTTGAATGATGTTACAATTTTGATTGGATAATTGAATAACAAAATTTATTTACTTTTTATGCCTGTTAACGTGGATCAATCCTCCAGTAAATGCCCTAGAATTAGTGATATATCTGATATCTACCTTTGGCACTGTAGGCTAGGTCATATTAACAAGAATAGAATTAACAGATTAGCTCAAGAAGAAATTCTTGAGGTTAGTGATTGTGAGTCACTTCCGATCTGTGAGTTCTATCTTCTTAGTAAGATGATCAAGTCATCTTTCATTGAAAAAAGGTGAATGAGCCACTGAACTCTTGAGTTTAGTACATTCGAATGTATGTGGACCCATGAACTTAAGTGCCAAAGATAGATATTTCTACTTCATAACCTTCACAGATGACCTATCAAGGTATGGGTATGTCTATTTAATGAAGCATAAGTCGGAGTCATTTGAAATGTTCAAGCTATTTTGAAATGAGGTAAAAAAGTAAACTATGAAGAATATTAAAACTCTTCGATCTGACCGAGGGGATGAGTACCTTTCCAATGAGTTTCTGACATATCTTAGAAAGAACGGGATTCTCTTCCAATGGACCCCTCCTAAAATATCGCAATATAATGGTGTGTCTGAAAGAAGAAATTGAACCCTATTGAACATGGTTCGATCCATGATGGGGTTTGCTAGTTTGTCGATTTTTCTATTGGGATATGCGCTCGAATTAGCTTGTTACATTCTAAATAGGGTTCTGAGTAAATCTGTTAATAAAACATCATATAAAATATGGACAGGACGTAAGTCAATACTTTCACACCTTAGGGTTTGAAGATGTCCGGCCTACATCAAACGTTTGATGACAGACAAACTTAGACCTAGATCTGATAAGTGTAGTTTTATAGGTTATCCAAAAATAATCAAAGGGTACTATTTCTACCTTGCTGATGAGCAAAAAGTATTTGTCAGCCTTAAGGCGGTCTTTTTAGAAAAGTTTCTTGGTGAAGAAACTAATACCTCTAATGTCGAACTTGATGAAGTACGACAGATGGAAGAATGAACACAAGTTGTTGAACCTGAGCTGGATCTGATTAGATCAGATCCAGAATCCATTGTAGAAGCATCCTTAAGAAGATTTGGTAGAGTACCACGTCAACCGAATAGATACAATAATTTTTTGATTCGAGATGGGGATCCCATCAAACTCGATGAGAACGATCAGGATCCAATCACTTATATGGATGCAATGTAGAGATCCGACTCTGAGAAATGGCTTGAGGCCATGAAATTCGAAATGAAATTCATGAAGATCAACGATGTATGGACATTGATTGACCCACCCAAAGGGATAAAACTCGTAGGGTGTAAGTGGATCTTCAAAAGAAAAAGAGGCGTAGATGGAAAGGTGGAGACCTATAAAGCTCATCTGGTTGCCAAGGGGTATCGTCAACGTTATGGTATTAACTATGATGAGACGTTCTCTCCTATAGCAATGCTCAAATTCATTTGAATAATCCTTGCCATAGCTATCCATCTGGACTATGAAATTTGAAAGATGGATGTGAAAATAGCTTTTCTGAATGGAGAGCTGGATAAAGAGGTGCATATGATACAACCTGAATGTTTCAGATTCATAGATGAGTCTAAGGTGTGTAAGCTTCAGAGGTCCATTTATGGACTAAAGCAGGCATCTCGGAGCTAGAACATATGATTTAATAGAACAATCAAAACGTATGGCTTCGTTAAGAATGAAGAAGAGCCCTGCATATACAAATGAACTAATGATCTAGCAATAGTATTTCTAGTATTGTATATGGATGACATTCTCTTAATCGAGAATGATGTTCTTGCATTATAAGAAATAAAGATCTGGCTATCATCACAGTTCTCCATGAAAGATCTGGAAGAAACTTTCTACATCCTAAGAATGAAGATCTATAGAAATAGATCTAAAAGGTTGCTTGGATTATCTCAGTCTACGTACATTGACACTATGCTGAAATGATTCAGCATGAAAAATTTCAAGAAAGGCTATCTATCGATAGGCTATGAAATTTCTCTTTCAAAGAGGGATTGTCCAACAACACCTTTAGATAGAGAGCGTATGAATAGAATATCATATACTTCAGCAGTGAATTTTATAATGTATGTCATGACATGTACGCGATCAGATGTGGTATACTCACTAGGTGTAGTGAGTAGATACCAATCTAATTCAGGAGAGAATTATTGGAAGGTTGTTAAAATCATCCTGAAGTATTTAAGAAATATTAAGGACCAGTGGCTTGTATATGGTAAATCAGAATTAAAACTTGTGAGGTTCATCGACTTTAGTTTTCAGTCCGATCATGATGATAGCAAGAGTATGTTGGGATACATATTTATCCTTAATGATGGGGTCGTCTACTGGAAGAGTTCCAAGTAGCATACTATGGTCGATTCAGTTTGTGAGGCAGAGTATATCGCTGCATCAGATGCTGCCAAAGAAGCGGTGCGGCTAAGAAAATTCATCATCGAGCTCAGAGTAGCACCCTCCCTCGATGGTCCAGTTCTGCTCTATTGCGACAGCTTTGAAGTCATTGCTCAAGTGAAGGAACCAAAGGTATACCAGTGGACGAAGCATATTCCGCATCGCTACCATCTTATTCGAGAGATTGTGGATTGAGGTGACGTCGATCTTCAGAAGATCGATAGAAAGAAGAATCTGACCGATCTATTCACTAAAGCTATTGCGGTGAAGAAGTTCGATGACTTTAAGTCGAAGATAGGTATTAGATACTGCACCGATTGGATTTAGTCCAAGTGGGAGATTGTTAGAAATGTGTCCCAAAGCCAATCATTAGTCTGTTGACGATTGGGCCATATATTTATAATTATATATGAATTATAAATTAATAAAAATTATTTTAAAATTTTTTATTATAAATTCTATTGTCTTCTAATAAACTTCTGTATTGTGATGAAATCCTTAGGACTATCTAGATTCGGTAAAGAAGGATTGGTCATTTAGGTCTTAAATAGTTTACAATCAAATAATACGTTGTTATTTAGGATAATAATGTTTATCAAGTATAGATCGTTGTGTGCTACATAAGTTGGTTATCCTCATAACCAAGGAATATTGAGACACTGATATGGCATGTAAGTGAGATGTATGGATACATCTACACTGAACGTAACCAACTTCAGAGCTTTTTTTCTGTCAAGATTAGCTTCGATGGAATATGGGTATAATTATCCCTCCAACCTGAGATCACCATGGTGACTTCCAAGCAACTCACTATATTTTGGTGCTGGACTATCTGAATTTCTAATTCAATGATGGAAGGTTTCTGAGCATAGTCAAGTACTTGTGCAGTCAGTGCGTATATCAAGATGGGATTGACCACTCCTAATTTTAGGAGCTGTGTTTCAATTTAGCAAAACCTTGGTCAGGGTAGTCTTAATAAGGAGTCACGGGACTAATTGCTTTGAGATACGATATGGATGTATTTTCTAGGATTGACAGTCTAACCCTGAGTCATCTATTACACAGAGGTCATAGGAATGAATTATACGGTAACCATATTCGCGTAGGTTCTGAATATTACGATTGCGATTATTCGACCTATCCGAACATCAGATACTATTGCTAGATGGTTACTTCGATTAGTATAGAAATTGATTTCTGTGCTACTGACTTAGGTTTGGACCTGCAGGGTCACATATATTGGAAGTTTCTACCTAATCTGATGGCTGATCAAGAGTTTCATTGGTCTAGAACTCTGTGGTCAAGAGTCCCACTGGACTGAAACTTTATGACTAAAAGTCCTACTGGACTGAGACTCTGAGTTTGACTTGTCTGGGACTCTCTGATCAAGAGTCTCATTGGTCTGAGACTCTATGGTCAAAGAGTCCCACTGGACTGAAACTCTATGACCAAGAGTCCTACTAGACTCAAACTCTGAGTCCTACTTGTTTAGAACTCTCTGATCATGAGTCCTGATAATCTAGGATACTGTGGTCAAGAGTCCCACTGGACTGAGATTCTATGATCAAGAGTTCTACTAGACTAGAACTCTGAGTTCTATTCATTTAAGACTCTCTGATCAAGAGTTTCACTAGTCTGGGACTCTATGATCATGAGTTCGATTTGTTTGGGATATTGGGTTCAAGAGTTCCACTGATTTAGGACTCTTCAAGAGTTTCATATTGATAGGACTCTATTGCCTAGTAACCCATTTGATTTGGATTTAGATATTTTTTGGAGGATTAATTAGTAATTTGATTATTGATTAGCTTAATTTGATTATGCAATGAGGATTCGATCAAGTCCGATTGGATTTGATTCGATTGGATTTGACTCGATCAGGTCATGAGATGACCTAATCGCTATAGAAGTTTTGACCCTGATTTGATCAGGACATAGATCTAATTAATTTTTAATTTAATTAAAATTTTATTAAATTAGGCTAAACCTAATTTAGTTAGATTTAACTTAATTTAATTGGGTCTAAATTAATTGGTTTGATTGAAACCAATTAGGACCAAATTAAATGAAGTTTGAATTCAAATTCTCCCATGCGCCCACCATTTTTGACTTTTTCACTCTGCTTCCCACGCCCTCCCTTTTATTTGTTGAATATTTTTTAAGAAATAAAAATATGCAAGTAGAAGGAGAGTCCTTCTGCATGTTAAACACAAGGGAGGGGGCGTTGGATAAGGATAAGAGGCTCATTTGATTTTTGAAATTAAGTGAGTGGTTAAAACCTCTCAACTACTCAATTCTTATTATTTTTCATACAATTTTCACATGGTATTCACATCAATAAATTATAAAAAAAAATTTATGTGTAGAAGAAGAGATTAGCATTACGTGGTAAAAATTTTAGAATGTTTGGATATCAGTTATGGGCGAAAAAAATCTCAGAGTGAAGGTAAATAGGATCCTGCAACACTTTTTTTTTTCTTTATACCTCTCTTCTCTTGTGATTTTCATCTCTAAGGATATCCTATTTTTAGATATGATCTAAATAGGGATTATAGATATGAATGTTATCTTTTCATAAAAACTTATTTCATGAAACAACTCCATACAAAGAGGGCGTGATAGGATTTTTAGTATGTCAGAAATTTTGGACCGAGTGAAATCCTAGATTTGGAAATTTAGGTTTGGATGGAGAGATCGAGTGCTGTGAGCATCGGATCGCCACCAAATTTGAAACACATCTTCATCATTTTATAATGTTTATGTTTTAATTTTTTAGAATATCTGAGAAATTAAAAAGTATTTAATCGATCAAATTGATCGTGATTAGTCATCGAAGGCTTCGGCGAGGAACTAGCACTCCAGTAGAGCTGATCGGGATCAAGAGCTCCATGTGGACCAACCATAGAGGCCGAACATATGTGCGACTATAACATGATACCAGAGCATTATTCGATGAACTCAGATTGCAGTGATCAACTATTCATGAAAAAGTATTATGTTCTGAATACGTAGATGTAGTGAATAATTTATTACATAGTTTTATTTTCAGATCTATTGATGTATGCCTGCATATTATGTTTAGATACTAATATGTAGGATTAAATAATCTAATATGATCCATAGATAATTAATTAGATTAATTATTTTCTACTGCATCATTACTATTTTTGAAATATTTTTTGAAAGTAACATGGAAAAACCCTGCACTATTTTCTTCAGTAGTACTTTAGGTCGATTCTCATCCAATCCTTGGCGATAGATTTCATCTTCCTTGAGATGGTGACATCATCTTTTAATCGATTATGTGTGTGGTTGGGAATAAGCTGACAAGGTCTCATTTGAGATAGTCTTGTGATGTCATCATCGCAAGTCACCATCTTTATTTTTGGTCCCTGCCCAACTAGACCGAGGGCGAGTGGTGCTAGTTGATTATGTCCCAAGGGCTTCCTCGGCATTTCACCAAGATGGATGATCTAGGTGATCCTTCTTGGGATAAATATGAGGTTAAAGTTTGAAATGCTACCTCGATAGCTGGCTGCCACCCACTCTTAGTCTCGAGATGATCTCATCATATTTCGAGCGGAAAGGGTAGCCATGTCATCGTATAAATGTCGGTCCTCAATATATTTTTAGAAAGTCATCCTTTTAGTTGCCCAACATTTATTGCTATCTTGGAAAGGGGTGTCTAGGAGTTTTGCCATTTTGTAAGTCATATGATTATAATACTGAGGGAGTTGAATGAAGCATCATGCTGCCCTCATTTCAACTGATTTGGTGATCTACGAGATCATCCTCGAATCAGCTACAACCTCCACATGTCAGAATATGGTTGGTGGTGAATTGCTCCCATGGATCCTACCCTACATAACATCATCACAAGCTAAGAGCGGCAAAACGTTGGGAGACACAATGGTGTAGATCATGTGATGTGTCAGCATCTACAGTGAAAAAGAGGGTCGAGATTTCGATCGCGGTAATCGGGGGGAGTATTTATAGCCTCTTTTTTTATCTCCCTTCTCACTTTCTTCTTTCTCCACAAGGGTTTGTTTATTGTGGTCAAGAGAGAGTTTTTCATTCCTTCTTCTTTCTGGTCCCACCATCATTCTGGTCATTTTCTATCGCCCCAATCTTTTTTCAGTCATCCCTGCCACACTTAGAGATTACTTTCTCCATGCCCTTCTTGATTTTGTTCTTGTGCCTATCCTTTGTAATTTCCCTTTTTCCTTTCGTTCCCCTGTCTTTCTCTTTGCTTTTCGGTCTCTTCCTTTTTTTCTTTCTATTGTCAAGTTTTGAAGATAGATTTGGAGGTGGGAGCCACTTGAGGGATCAGGGCTCTTAGCCTTCCCACCATCAGGACATATTCAGGGATTTTCCTCGATCATCTACCAAGATGGGTTCTTCTTTCCATCTCGGTGACTCCTTGGCTCAAGGATTGGAGAATCCAATCCTCGAGCACTTCTTGGATCCGGGATGTAAGGAGTCCATCCTGACTGAGTCTGACCTAGCACATCTTTAGGGTTATCTCGAGTCAGTACTAGTTGGTGTTTCTGGATCCAAAAGATTGGGTGGTCCTCAGTCAGGAAGGTAATATCATCATTTATGAGAATTTCTTCAGTTTGGGCTCCACTTTCATCTTCACCCATTTCTTTGCAATATCTTTGATCTTTATCAAATATTGTCCTTGTACACCTTGCAACCAAACTCTATTCGGATTCTTTGCTCTTTTGATGTCCTCTGTGATATCCTTCACATTTCCCCAAGATCATCTCTCTTTTAAGCCCTTTTTATCCTCAAGAAACATCCTTGGAAGAGGGAGTGGTGGTATTTCAGTGCCTGACTCTACCATTAATTCATCATTGGGCTCCCTTCTTTCATCCACAGGTAGAAGAATAGATTTTTTTTTATCTCGACCGACACCCATGGGGTTTCAGTCCAATTTGGGATGAGCCTAGTCGGTCACCGAATAGAAATAACATAATACTTGATGAGAATCGAGAGGATTTTTGCCTCTTGCTTGATGTTGAGGTGCCACATCAGCACTAGCTATGGACCGAGCAGAACTTATTTGGTGCCAGGCTAAGCCCAATTAATTCTTTAGGTGTAGCCTTAGCTTTTCATTATGTCTTTCGTATGATATTTGTTTTTTCCATCATTTGACTAACTCTTGCTCGGTGCTACAGTCATGAGGTCTTGTTGCCTAGTGCGACAACACAAGTGGGAGGTAAATTAGATTTTCTAAAATTTTTAAAAACTTATAAATAGATATATTCTCAAGTAAAATAAACAATGTGAGATTGCAATGGAAGCAATATATCTAACTGTGAAATATGCTAAGGTAAGGAAGAGCTATAGAGAAATAATCAAGAGTACATACAAACATAAAGTTTTATAGTAGTTTGGCACTAAACACAACACCTATATCTACTCTTTAAGCAATTTCTTGAAAATTTCAACTATAATCACTAATATTACAATCTAATTATTATGCCATGATCATAATTAAATTCAGTTAATTTTTCTTGAATATGCCAACCAAAACTTCTCCTTAAGCAACTCCTAGGCTTGTTCAAAATCCAATTTAAGATTTGGATGAACCTATCCCTTAAGTTTCAATCCCAATTGAAACTTATAATAATAGAAGATTTAAGTACAATGTAAAGCACAAATGAAAAGCTTCTTTAAGAAGCAAAAAAAAGTCAATATAGCTCAAGCTGAAGAGATGAGAAGCTTTACAATCAACACACCCTTCTTCCTCTTAAAAATCTCTTAAATGCTCAAGAAGTAGGTGGTTAGAATTGAATTTTTGGTCTTTCTTTTTCTTTTTCTTGGTGTTCAGTGCACTTCTCTCTTATTCTCTTGCTTCATAAATACCTTTGATACCCATATATCCTTATTAAAATATCCAAAAATTAATTTTTAGACATTGGAAGGTGAGAACTAGCCGTTGGAAGGTTTCTGTGCAAAACTGTAATTTTAAAAAACTAGCCATTAGGGCTGTCAGTTATAGTAGAGTCAACTTGAACAGGTCTGGAGCCGATTCAAGCTGCCTTCGAGTTGACTCGAGCTACCTTTGAGAGTCGACTTGAGGATTGTCTTAGAAAACCAGTTCTTTATCTTTCCTGATAGAGTTGATTCTAGCTTTCTAGGAGTCGACTCGAGGCTTATGCCACCTAATGCTAGCATGCTGGAATCAACTCTTCAAGGCTTGGAGTCGACTTTAGACCTTCTTCACTCAATTTTTCATGGTGTGGCCTCCTTGATCCTTTCTTCTATGGATTTTTAAGATGAAAATCAAGGGATTCTTTGAAACATATATTTTAGCTTCTTGAAACCTCTTTTCAAAGACTTAAACAACTCGTTTGTACCAAGTATATACTCAAATATTTTGCTCTCATCAAAATCAATCCTAGGCCCAATAGGTCTTCTGCTGAGATGATCTGCAATGCTACTAAGAAGAGGTTAGGGTCTTCCTGAAGGGACTCTTCTTAGGAGACATCGGACTCAAAGAAGCAAAGGAACGAGGTTAGGATATATAAGGATATGTTTGACTAGGAGACTGAAAGGATAAGTTTGATTTGGTCAATGAGGTAGTGGAACAAAAACATTAGAATAAGGCTGATAGACGCATCTAAGATTAGTGTTGAGTAGATCAAAAGAAGCCCTAATTTCCACTTTACGGTATATCGGGACCACCAACTATAGGTTTCTTTGCTTGGAAAAATGATATATATGTGATAGAAAAAAGTTATGTTGGTTGGTTTTAATTTGCAAAGCTTGACTGGTCTATTAATCAAATATGCTTCTCCCAAATTGGAAAAGGGTGATTGGGCTCTCATGAGCTTGGTCAAAAGTTCATGAGAAAGATATTTCTTTCAAGATTCCTTTTTCTTTGAACGTTCTTTCTCTATTCATGTTTTAGAGTTGCTTGTCAGATGTAGCAAGTTAGACTTAGCTATCTCCCCTTTTGATTAAAAAGGTATAATTAAAGTTAACATATCAACTAGGTAAAGAATAGGGGTGTAAATGGGTTGGATCGGACCGGATCACAAGTGACCCCAATCCGATCTGATTTCTTGATCAGGTCTAAATATTAGATCCAAATCTAGTCCAATAGAAAGTCAATTCGGATCGGATCAGATCCATGATCAAATTTTTGACCCAACGGGTCATTCGGGTTGGGTTCATATATACTTCGATCTAGATCCATGAAATACAGGTTTGGTTCAGATCCGAATCTGGATCGGTTCATAAGTCAGGTCAAACATGAACTAAGACAAATATATAACTCCACCCATTCGATGAACATCATTGTATTTGTGATTTACTTTAAACAATAATTTGTTAAAATTTGGAACTCATCATCATTGTTATTTTCAAACAGTAGTTTGGCTACATGTAATATTTATTGTCTTCCATTTTTTGAGCATAATCTATTACTCACAAGTACCAGGCTTGCAGAAATGGGTAGTTAAGCACATCTTAGCAGTATCGAAGATAACACGAATACTTCTTTCTCTCTCTCAACAAAAAAAAAAAGAAAAACCAATAGAAATACTTATTATAAAGCCTCAAATAGTATGGTCAGCTTTTTTTTTCCTGCATTGAATCAATGTTCCTTCATTGTACATCAGATTTGAGTTGCAAAGTTATGTAAGCAACTGGAAACTTAGAAATGCAACTTACCAAGTCAATAGAGGATAACAATAGGCAGTAAAATCATGGACTTGTTGAAAACGCAGACATGCTTCTCAAATGTAGGTCTGGATCATTACTCTACCATCATATGCAGTAATCTATTATCACCCAAGGCATCTTTTTTGAGAAAATAACGTCCAATGTATTATTTAACTGATAAACATAGGTCACAAGATATAAAACATCCTAAATTAGCTCCAATTATAAGAGAAACAAAAATGATCTAATTCAAGACAAGAAATCAATAAATATATTTTAGTGAAGATACATTTACTAAAATATATTTTGGATCGGATCGGATCAAGTCGGATCACTTATATTAAGATCTAAATTAATTTAAAAATTTTCATAAATCAGGTCGGATCCAAATTTAGTAAATTCAGATTCGATCCAAAAAATAAAATAGATCCAATTTTAGAACCCAATTCGATTCCATGGGTCCTTTAAAATTGGTTAAATCAGATCTATATAGGTTGGATCGGATCGGATCACAAATCAATCCAATCCATTTACAGCCCTAGTAAAAAAGTACAAATTTATCATCCAACACCAAATATAAGTTTTAACACTGCTTAAAGTGGGAAATCAAAACCATGTACATCCTATGCATTTCAAATACTTAATGCCAGTATAAAGATGCCAGCTTGTGCATAAATTTGAGTCAAGATCTACTATGGTGCGTTATTTGTACTATAAAGTGTTGCACAATATTTGATGGTGGTTATCAAAAATAGACAGCCATCAAATAAAATATAATATGTGTGACATGTCATGCCATCTTATTTGATGGTGCAAATTGACAAGATTGGCTGATGACGACATTTTTTGAAAGGTGTAAATAGAAGGCCAACTTCGGTTGGGACGTTGATCGAAGCTTGCCGTTAGAAATGGATGATTTTAAGTCGATAGTGTTTCAACTAACTTTATCTTTAGTCAACTTGTTTGACAATATTTCTTGAGAGCTCCCATGCCATTGCAATTATGGGGTAAATGTTGCGTCCGTCATCAGCAAACCCATGCAACCATGTAACGTGTAAGGGTCTGGCACATCATCCGAGGCAGCCATCACTGAAAATGAATAAAATAAACAAACAGATTTTCCCCATCTGGCCTCATCGTGATGAAAGAGCTGATAGTAAATGACATTGGTACTGGATGGTGGTTCATCCAGACCATATCCAATATTATCCAAACCTCAATTACACGTTAATCTAATTGATTCGAATCATGCCGAGCTAAGATAAAAAACTAAGATTTGCTGTAGTAGTTATGCACTGAGTAATTGCCCAATCCATCCTGCATCCATATATGCTCCAGCTCCAGATCAGATCGAGTCCATATTATCATAAAGCAACTGCAACATTCGGATGTAATCTATCTACTTAGCAATTCATCCAATGATTTCATGATCGCTAAAGAAGCCCGAAGAAGCATCACACATTTTCGATGAGATCTATGAAGCTATTCTAAGATAGCAAGCACTAGCTCTCGGTGCGGCTTCATAAAAAGCAATCAAAATAAGATCAAAGAAAATAAAATGCGCGTGGTGGTTATTATAGTGGTTCCTTCTGATCCTAGAAAACGTCCCAAAAAATCGGCTATGGAACTACCGAGCAGAGGCAAAATGACAATAAGTAGGTACATAATTTTAAGTGTATTCATCAAACAAAAAAAATCAGATAATGAAAGAGTGGCCTATCTTTGAGACAAAAACGTGTTAAGCATATAAGCACTTTCGACTTTACTTGCAATGGTTAGTCAAACAAGATGGGAAGATAGTTTCGTTCTTCAAAGTTGTTCGATCGAAATCAATCACCACTGCTTTCAAAAGGGCAGCTGCTACTATGGAGGTTCCATTCCATCTCTATCTATGCTATTTCGAGATACGAAAGACAACCTTCAAGAGTTTGACTATACCTATTTTAGGAGAAGTTCGAACCCATTCCATTCAGATATTGATTGTAGCAAGCGTCACTTCCTTCATTGGATAGGTTCAGGCTTGTTTGTCTCGCCCTTATATTGGAAGGCTAGGTTTGGAACCTTCTAGAAACTGAATTGCTAGAAAGATTACTTCTTTTGTTTAAACCAAGTGGACCCTAAACCAAAGCTTTGAAAGCAAAAGTAGCATAATCCTCTCTATCATTCCTGCCCTTCCTTCTAAAACTGGCTGGCTGCCCCACCTATAAATAAGAGGCATAAGGGACTTCCAGATAACCTCTCAGGCTCCACTTTCTCCTTTTTTTATTATTTTCTGATAACTAACTTCAACATTGGAGGGTCCTCACTGAAATCAACTCTAGTGAGTATGAGCGATATTTGATTTGTAGGTTCTCTCTTCCTCTCTTATTTGCTACAGAATTAGGCTCTAGCCATCATAAATCTATCCATTCCAATATTAGGTTGGCTGCCAGCAATAATAAATTAGCACTAGAGAAAGGTTTTAGGCTGGCTAGAAAAGAAAAAAGAGTTTAAAGCCATGAGATCTCGGAGAGGAGGATCAAATGTCTCATGGCAATTTAATTGAATAGGATAGCTCATCTAATCAAGGTGTATCCTCAATCAGCTAAGGTACCATCCTAGGTCAAGGCACCATCTCCCTAGCCCGAGAACCAACCTCCACACTCTTAGCAGGCTCCTGGAGTGGCTTTCGAATAGTTCAACCTCCTCATGTAGCAGATGTAGATCCTAACTATGGTCATCCAAGCAATATATAGGCAGTCGTGGCCCCACGCCAGTCTTGTAATAGGTATCTTAGCAACCTCAGCTACTACCCCATAATTCGGACTGAGTATAGTAGAGTAGGTATAGCTGAACAAAGAGCTTGAAGTAGGATCATCGGAGAAGCTCCTTGACTCCCCAATTAGTAAAGGACTCCACCCCAAGGAGATCGCCACCTAGAGACTTTGAACACTATACTGCTTATGATGCCAATGTAGATCACAAACTCTAGAGATGCACTAGTAGATTGAAGTACTGCAAGGCTGGGCATTAACACAAGATGGGGGGATGGGTCGGGTTTAATATTGACTGGCACTTTAGTAGGAAAATTATAAATGAGCCAATCCCAAGCAACTTCAAAATGCCATCGTTGGAGGTGTATGATGAGGCAACCGACACAATGAACCGCTTGGAAAGCTCCAAGGCCCTCATGCTTTTGCATGGGGCTATTAATGGAATCCTCTACTGAGCCTTCCCCTCCACTTTATAAAAATAGCTTGGTATTAGTACGTAAGCCTATAGCTAAGCTCGATCTACTCTTTCGAGCAACTTGGTTGGTCATTCGTAGCCTACTTCATCAATAATCGACAACAATGTTGTGGGTCTGACTCCTTAATA
Organism: Cocos nucifera; assembly: GCA_006176705.1. Classification (NCBI taxonomy): domain Eukaryota; kingdom Viridiplantae; phylum Streptophyta; class Magnoliopsida; order Arecales; family Arecaceae; genus Cocos; species Cocos nucifera. The sequence continues at coordinate 434,320 of QRFJ01000343.1, read as the reverse complement.
AATATCAAGTAGAGGGAAGAGAGTCCCTTGGGCCTATGTGATCTATTTTAACATGGCTACATTTGAAGTACATGATCTTGATTGATCGATCGCTATATGAACTCTAAAAAGAGGATTTTTTTAATGTTAGAATAATCGGTAGCTCTGATACCAATTATTAGAACAGCATTCTAGCATCACCTAGTCTGATAACAGCTATTGCAGAACTCCTAATCTTCTGCATGGACCTGAGAAGACTTGCGATGTTTTCTAAAGGCAGCAAACCACCGATCTATTATCTGAATCTATGATGGGGTGCTTTCCTCCTGGGGCTTAAGGGAGCCCCTCCCTCTAGGGTTTTTTCAAGAACCTTGGGATGGCAACACTAAAGAGAAGAGAGAAAAGAGATTAAGAAAGAAAAGATCTATATTCCATTGAAATTTTAATACAACTTATTTAAAAATACATAGCCAATAGGCCTGACCAAAAACTCTCCTGGATAATCCAATACATGAAAGCACTCATCCAAATCTATGTACACCCATAATTTTATATGCTCTTGTCTCTTAGATCCAATTCCAATCCATTTATGAATTAGCCCTCTTAAGACCTTATTAATCCAGGCCTTAAGATCCTTAAGATCAAACCAGACACTAGCCCCAAATAGAAAATCCGTCAGCTCTGCCTGTGCACTGAGTTGACCCAGTCTCAGCACTAAGTCGATCTAGTCTCAATACTAAGTTGACTCGATTATATTTCAGTCTGGCATGCCCGAAAATCTACTTTCTATCTAGCTTTTAAATGAGATATAGTCAACCCATCCTGAGACTGGGTCAACTCACCTTGTAACTTCATCGATCTAGTCTCAGTCTGAGCCGACTAACCTGCTGAAACTACTTATTCTCTATGGTCTTCTTCTCTTGGCTGATTTCTTACTCTATCTTATATTTTTAGATCTTCGGAGCATCAATCAGGCCCCTCAAGATCCTCAATACCTGGTTCTCAAGTCCGTGGAGAGGTACATGCCGTCTTTATCCTAGGATCACTTCTATCCTAACCCTAAGATCATACCTGTCCTAGTCTCTTGGAGTCAATATACTGACTTTTCTTGTGGCCTCTCAAGATTTGGGAGCACCATACCAATCTTTACACTTAAGTGCCATTTTCTCTTCTCTTTAAAGAAGTTACCCGAAGAACTTTACCAAGATATTAGCTCAAGCAGAGAAGTATGCTAATATTGAGAAAGCCTATGAACTACACGAAGGCTCCCTAGACAAAAGATCTATAGAGAAAAGGAGGGAAATAAAAGGAAAAAGGGCAAGATGAGGTATGATGACCGATGAGGAAGGAGTTCGTGAACGTCTCGAAATCCACCATGGGCTCATCAGTACAGGACTCCATCTCATGGTCGGCAATCATGCTCTCCACCGAGGCAGTTTGCCGAACACCTTAAGGGATAAGATCTTGATGGAGATCAAAGACAATGGACAACTATCAAGGCCAAGGATGTGCATCCTGCCAAACTTGATGTTGCATGCCACACCGACCCAATATAATCCAAAAAAAAGTACCATCTATACCATCGAGACCATAGATATAATATCGAGGAATGCATCTAGCTCCGAGAAAAGATTGAGGAGCTCATTCATTGCGAGCATCTTGATAAATACCTCATGGATCATTGAGGACAAAATGAGATTGGACCCGAGCAACCCATGTGAAGGAAATATTAGATAACTGACCTACCATCGGAGTCATCAACACCATAACTAGGGGGCGGGTTGGTGGCTGCGCTAGGGGATATGAACCGAGGACAAAGGAATTGTTGAAGCAGAAGATCGAGGACATCATTATCTTCTCTGAAGAAGATGCATAGAGAATTCAATCCCCGCATAATGAAGCGATTGTTGTAACTATAGATAATTATTATATATGCCACATCTTAATTGATAATCGAAGCTCTGCTAACATCTTATTTTTCTATACCTTCTCTAAGATAAATCTAATCTTAGATCGATTAGCAAAAATCAATTCCCCACTTGTTGGATTCTCAAGGATGCAGTCCCTATCGGGCGAGTCGTTCCACTCAATCAGTCATGGCTAGTCGACCTCCATGCCATACGAAAGTGTAGCTCGACTTCTTGATTATCAAGATTCTATCGACATACAATGCGATCCTCGATCAGTCTGGTCTGAATGCCCTCCGAGCCATGGTTTCAACCTATCACTTGCTAATCGGGTTCCTAACAAAGTATGGGATCAAAGAGATCTAAGGAGACTAAGCACTTGTATGATAATGTTATATGACAACTCTTCAAGAGGCCATGCGATCTGAGGCACTCCCAATTGAATGATTGGATGTCCGAGAGGAGCTAAGCGAGCAATGTGGTGAACCAATATAGGACCTTATATTGGTACCATTGGAAAGAAGAAGAATCGATAGAATGGCTTAGATCAGCTCCTAATTGGATGAGGTAACCAAATGTTGATTCATTTCCTATCTACAGGAAAACACCGACATCTTTGTTTGGTCAGCCTCAGATATGCCCAACATTGATCTTGAAGTTATGGTGCACTAATTAAACGTCGACCTTAGGCATCATTCAGTCAAATAGAAGAAGAGAAATTTTGCCTCGGAGTAGCAAAAAGCAATTACCGATGAAGTTGATAAGCTTGTCAAGGTTGAGTTCATCCAGAAGGTCATCTATCTTGACTGGCTAGCAAACATGGTCCTCGATAAGAAGGTAGATAGGAAGTGGTGAGTCTGCATCAACTTCACCAATCTCAATAAGGCATACTCGAAGGACAGCTAGCCATTATCTCAGATTGACCAATTGATGGATCCTACATCATGCTATGAGCTCCTCACTTTCATAGATGTTTTTTTAGTTACAATCAAATCCGGATGGCATCCAAAGAAAAAGAAAAAACTACTTTTATCACTAATAGAGATCTTTTTTGTCATAGAGTCATGCCTTTTGATTTAAAAAATGCAGGGATGACCTACTAGAGGCTAGTGAATTAGATCATTAAATATCGGATTAGGAGGAACATAGACGTATATGTGGATGACATGTTGATGAAAAGCGGCTTTCAATGAACTAAGAATTATCTCAACTCGCCACCACTACTCCGCATTCCCAAACCAAATGAAGAGTTCTGCTTGTACCTAGCTATCTTCCCATGTAGCTCTTAGCTTAGTTTTGATGTGCGAAGAAAGAAGGCTTTAAAAGTAGATATATTATATTAGTAAAGTCCTCTACGACTTTGAGGTGAACTACTTAAGTCTTGAAAAGATGATCTATGCCCTCGTCATCTCCATTAGAAAGTTGCACTTGTCCTTCCAAGCTCAAACTATGGTACTTTTAACAAACCAACCCATGAAGATAATACTTCTCCTATCTAACACCTTGAGTTAGATTGCAAAGTGGGCCACAGAACTCTCTAAATTTGATATAAGGTACTGGCCTCGACCATCTATCAAGGCATAAGTGCTCGTCAATTTTATTTTGGAGTGCACCATTCCGGAGGAAGATCTGGCTAATCTCAAGTCAAGGAAAGAAGAAACCCAGGAATCATGGGTATTCGATGCAGAAGGCTTATCAAATTATATTGGGTTGGGAGCTAGCTTAGTCCTCACTAGCCCAAGAGGGGTGGTTGCTGAATATGCCTTATGGTTCTGCTGCTCCACCTCTAACAATGAGATTGAGTATAAGACACTCACAACCGGCCTCAAGATTGCAAAAGAGTTGGGCATGCAACAACTAAAGGTCTGTCGCGATTCTCAGCTTATGATCAGTCAAGTATGAGCAGAATTCGAAGCTCGAGAATCTAACATGGTGAAGTACCTACATAAGATCAAAGACATGCTTCCACCTTTTCCAACTTTGACATTCAGTGAGTCCCTAGATCAAAAAATGCTACAGCAGACTTGTTGTCGAAATTCGTGACCCCAAGATTGGCCAACCTTCATGAAAGTTTCTTCTTTGAAGTACTAAAAAGGCCCAATTCTGAGGAATTGACGTCCGTTATGCAGATGGAAGAAGAGCCAAGCTGGATGGATCCGATGATTCAATTCATGATGGCACACTTCTAATTGACTTTAAAGAATCTTGGAAGCTGAGATATTAGGCAGCTCATTATATCTTCTTTGAGGATAGGCTATACAAAAGATCATTTTCACTACCACTACTGAAGAGCTTTTGGCCAACTGATCAGAGTTACTCGTAAGTACTATAATTTTAATTAATATATTTAGAATTTAGTAATATTTATTTTTTAAAATCAATTTTGTAGCATATTTTGAGAGTCTGGAGTATCTCATGTGGTTACCAGCATCATCTGATCCTTGATGCCAGGGCTAGTGAATGAATTCTCTAGTTGGCTGTCTGGAGCTCGTGATGCAGTCTGAAATATATTTTTGATAAGTCAAAACTAGTTTAATTTTTAAATTTTTGATAAGTTGATATTTTAATTACATATACGCTTACTTCTATCTTGTAGGAGTACTATCGATTCAAGACTTTCCAAGATGAGGAGGCTGACTGTCAGACATTCGAAAAGATGGCCATACAGAGACTTCGATATGGCCTCTACAGTCTCAGACAATCCACCATCCAGCACTCTGATTTTCAGTCACCATCAGATTAGAGATTCTTCATGGATCACTAGATGAGAGTAGATATATGGCAGACCCTCTACGACAATGGAGCAGTGAGTACTCTGATAGGTGGTAGAGAGTTTAGTAGAATTGGACCATCCAACAGGATTCGATCAGATACATAGCTCAATTGGTACACATATTATGACCAACAGACTAATAAAAAATTAATACCAAAATTCTTCACTAGAATTATAAAAATTTATATATATATATTTTAATTAATTTAATTTTATTATTTATTTATTATAGATATGGCAGCTGGATCATCCACCAGACCAACTATAGTTATGATAGACCACACACCAGTCTAGGAGGACCGATGACTATTTAAATTCTACATCATGATAGATCATCATAAGAATTTCAAACTTTATTTACTAATTAAATTATTACAGGATTTGATTTTTATGTTATAACCAATATATTTCTAAACTATATAAATGCATTATGGGATGTACATTGTTAAGAGGTATGATGATCGATAACCTATCTTCACTACCCCCTTGATCTTGAGGGATGGCTTAGCACCACCTAGGGGGTGATTAGGAGTCGGATCATAAGATTTGACCATAACTTCGATTCTCCATCATCTCGATATCCTTCAGTATCCTTATAGGCCTCGACGTCCTAGACTTAGAGTGATGCACACATGGAAGAGATCGTGTAGAGACTTTTGAGTAAGTGACCTCAGAGCCTCCTAGATGCCATCCACGATAAGGTCATGGAGCTTTTCTAAGATTCACAGCTGCGTGATCAACTAGGTTCATCATCTCAACCATTACATCAGGTAATTATATCATTAAATTTTTTTAATTATTTTAAGTTTTCATATTTAGAAGCTTCATATATTTAGGTTTGATTCTGGAAAAGAGATTTAGGAACTAAAAGTTCAATCTAACCATCCAATTGATAGGCCGAAAGTGTCTATAGCTGCGTATCATTGAATGAAACGTGTAGAAACAACCTATTCGATAATCAAAGTATATCGAAAGATACGCCTTCGTATCGAAACTTACTAATATTATTTTATTTTTTATTACAGAATACTGAAATATTCGGCTCTCATCCACTAGCTACGGAAGAGGAATAGAAGGAGGAGACAGTTAACAATGAGAATCAGACATGATTTTTGTTGGTGCAGAAATCCGTCGCCGCCGGAGGTCGCCGCAATCGAGGCCGTTGGGCGCCGCCGGGGACCTGCAAAACGAAGTCCCGACCGAAACCGGTGGGGTGGTGGCTCCGGCAGGACCCTCCGACGGTCAAGTTAGTTTCCGACCAACAGTAATGGAGTGCTCGGAATGAGTTCCGGAGCTTAGAGATGTGGAGGAGAGCTTAGAGAGTCAAGAGTCCAGAGAGCTTAGCCTTAGCGTGTCGGGAGGGTCCTTTATATAGTGGAGCTTGATGGTGACAACTGCAGCCGCGTGCTGGCGGGCCGCTCGAGGTTCGGCGGAGTCAGTCCCACTGGTGCCGTGTGCGGCGGATTGAGGGTGACAGCCATCGCCGCCTGGCAGTGGGTCGCTATCGCCCGCGGCGGACTGACCGATGGTGCGGCGGACTGACTGATGGATGAAGGGTTGAAGGCCTTCGTCGTGTGCCCATTTCGGAGGAGTTCGGGCTCCTGAAGAGGAAGATAGGAGGGAGTTCGGCTCCCATAGGCGTCTGGCAAGAGGTATGCAGCTAAGGCTCGTCCGCAGAAGAGTTCGGCTGCTGAGAAGCCGAAGCTCGGCCGTCTGGGGTTCGGCCGGCTGTTGGGCTTGGGCTGAGGCTTGGACACTTGAGAGTTCGGTAGGAGCTCGGTCGGCCGAAGTTTGATGAGGGCGACCGCTGAGGAGTTCGGCTGCATGGGCTCGCCTGGGGTCGGTCCGAAGGAGTCGGCCGTGGGAAGTCCGAAGGAGTTCGGCCGCATGGGCTCGCCTGGGGTCGGTCCGAAGGAGCTCGGCCGTGGGAAGTCCGAAGGAGTTCGGCCGCATGGGCTCGCCTGGGGTCGGTCCGAAGGAGTTCGGCTGCATGGGCTCGCCTGGGGTCGGTCCGAAGGAGCTCGGCCGTGGGGTCCGTTCGGCGAAGGGAGTTCGGCGGGCGGAGGGAGTTCGGCCCGGCGGAGCTTGGGCAGGGGGAGTTCGGCCTCTAGGCAGTTCGGCCGTGGTAGGGGCTCGGCCTGGCGCCTGGCGCTAAAGCTCTTCAGCGGCTACTGGTTACATTGGGCTGAGCGTCGGGCCGGGCTTCGGCAGGAGCGGGATTTATCCCCAACAGTAACCCCCCCACTCCCGAGTTCAAAAATTGAAGGAAGGGAGTACCAAAACAGGCGACTGCCGAAGTCTTCTTCCAGGCTCCGCATTTGTTGCAGCTGAAGCTCGGGGGAGGTCTCATCTCCAGCCGATGTTTGGAGTTGAAATGGAACTCGTTTCCAGCTAAAGTCGATGAAGCTGATGTTGAAGCCGAAGTAAACTCGCCTCCTTCGGTCGAGGTCGGATTTGAGCTCCTCGGGGGCGACATTATCTTCATCAGTTGAAGTCGACTCGAGGGAGACCTCCTATCTTGCAGCCGAGGTTAAAGTACGCGCTCGGGGGAGATCTTATCTCCTACGGCCGAGCTTCCCTTCGGAGGGAGATCTTATCTCCTGCGGCCGAGGTTGGTGCTCGTGTTAGGACGAGGTTCTCCTCCTGTTCCTAATCGAGGTTGTTTCGGTCATCGGGAGAGAAATCTTATCTCTAGCCGAGGTTGTCAACGGTCGCTCGGGAGAGATCTTATCTCTAGCCGAGGTTGGCACTCGTGTTAGGACGAGGTTCTCCTCCTGTTCCTAACCGAGGTTGTTTCGATCGCTCGGGAGAGATCTTATCTCTAGCCGAGGTTGGTGCTCGTGTTAGGACGAGGTTCTCCTCCTGTTCCTAACCGAGGTTGTTCCGGTCGCTCGGGAGAGATCTTATCTCTAGCCGAGGTTGGTGCTCGTGTTAGGACGACTCGGGAGAGATCTTATCTCTAGCCGAGGTTGTCAACGGTCGCTCGGGAGAGATCTTATCTCTAGCCGAGGTTGAAGTGCGCGCTCGGGGGAGATCTTATCTCCTACGGTCGAGCTTCCCTCGGGGGAGATCTTGTCTCCACAGCCGAAGTGAAGTGCGCGCTCGGGGGAGATCTTATCTCCTGCAGCCGAGCTTCCTCGGGAGATCTTATCTCCTGCAGCGAAGTTGAAGTGCGCGCTCGGGGGAGATCTTATCTCCTGTAGGAGCTCCTCGGGGGAGATCTTATCTCCTGCGGCCGAAGTGCGCGCTCGGGGGAGATCTTATCTCCTGCGACCGAGCTTATTGCTCGCGTTAGGATGAGGTTCTCCTCCAGTTCCTAACCGAGGTTGGCCGCTTTTTCCCTGTCACTACATGGTTTTCGCATCCAGGAATAATATTATCGAAAGAAAGAAATTTTATTGAAAGGAAGTTACTAGTAGCGCATCCCCCAAATTCTGTATTTCAAGATCGTGATAACGTTGTTCCTCCGCATTTCTTCGGCAATAAGTTCCGGGGTGGACGACCTCCTCATGCTGAACTCCTCAATTTGGTGCAAGCTCTTGTTGCTGGGAGACGGCGAATCGCTGATGCACCGAGATCTTTCCAGGGGCAATGTGAACGACGCCGTAAGGTGGCCGACCTTCTTGCAGTCTCTGGCTACGGCAGCGCCCTTAGCCGATCTTTTTCTGCTTCAGGCCGGTACCGGAGGAATTTACCCAGCCGACCCATTCTGACGAGCTCCTCAACTTCATCTCGGAGCTGGATGCATCCCTCCGTGTCGTGGCCGTGGTCGTGATGGTAGAGGCAGTACTTATTTCGATCGCGCTTGTTTGGGGGAGATCGTAATCCTTCCGGTCTTGGCAGCTGGTGTTTTACTTCGGTGAGAATCTGGGTTCGAGGAGCGTTGAGGGGGGCATAGCGGCGGAACCTTCCGGGAGGAGGACTCCTTCGCGCCTCTTTATCAGGGCGAGTTCGAGGAGTTCGGGCCCACCTGCTTTCGTAGGGGGTCTGCGAGTGCAGCCGAGCTTCACCCAGCTCTTCCTCGTCCGCCAGCCGGTCCTTTCTGACGAGCTCCTCATCTTTCAATTTGAAGGCTTCTTCCGCACGGGCATATCTCTCGGCTCGAGCCAGCAGGTCGGCGAAGTCCCTGGGATACCTTTTTTCTAGAGAGAACAGCAAGTTATTTTTCTGAAGGCCGCCCTTAAGTGCGGCCATCGCGACAGACTGGTCCAGGTCCCGGACTTCCAATGTCGCGGCGTTGAATCGAGTGACGTAAGTTCGGATGGATTCCCCTTGCTTCTGCTTGACGCTCATCAGGGAATCTGAACCTCGGCTCGGTCGTCGGCTGCTGATGAAGTGGGCCACGAACCGACTGCTCATCTGGTCGAACGAGAAGATCGTGTTGAGCTTCAACGCCGAGTACCAGTTCCTCGCTGCTCCCTTTAAGGTAGACGGGAAGGCTCGGCACACAGCACGGCATCTGAAGCACCGTGAAGCAGCATCATGGCCCGGAAGGCCCCCAGGTGATCAACCGGATCAGAAGTTCCATCGTAGCTTTCCAGTTGAGGGAGCTCGAAGGTCGGTGGAACAGGTTCTTGCATGATTTTCTGCGAGAAAGGAGGGTCTGCACAAACGTCATCACCATGCGAGGGGGGACGAAGTTCTTCAATTCGCCGGTTCATTTCCAAGAGCCTTTGGCCCAGCAGGTCCTCACGGTCTCTGATCTCCAAGGCTTTCTGGTGAGATGGGCGCGAGGCTTCACCCTTGGTCGATCCATGATCCGAACGAGGGCTCTCCCTCCTCCGCCTCTCCAATCCGGGTATCGGAGGTCGGGCTGCCCAGGCCGGTCGCTCTTGGACTGGATCATCCAACTTCGGGGAGTCCCGCGCCGGTCGGGCTGGCACTGGGACTTGTTGGTGCAGCACCGCCTGCACCGCCTCCGTGAGACCGCGAACGTGCTGGATGAGCTGGTTGAACTGCTCCGTATCCACTGCGGCTATAGACGGGGGCTGAGTCACCGGGGCCGGAGCAGGGACGGACGGACTCGGAGGGGATCGAGCCGCGGAAGCCATCGAGCGCCACGTCGAAGCCCTTCTGGGGGGCATTTTCTCTTTCCAGAGAAGGAATTCTGAAGAGGGAGAAGAGAGATCCGGAGCAGGGGCGGAAAATCATCGTCGAGCACTCCTTTAAGAACAAGGAAACCTCGGAGGTTCAAGCCCTTCCTCTAGCGCCAATCTGTTGGTGCAGAAATCCGTCGCCGCCGGAGGTCGCCGCAATCGAGGCCGCTGGGCGCCGTCGGGGACCTGCAAAACGAAGTCCCGACCGGAACCGGTGGGGTGGTGGCTCCGGCAGGACCCTCCGACGGTCAAGTTAGTTTCCGACCAACAGTAATGGAGTGCTCGGAATGAGTTCCGGAGCTTAGAGATGTGGAGGAGAGCTTAGAGAGTCAAGAGTCCAGAGAGCTTAGCCTTAGCGTGTCGGGAGGGTCCTTTATATAGTGGAGCTTGATGGTGACAACTGCAGCCGCGTGCTGGCGGGCCGCTCGAGGTTCGGCGGAGTCAGTCCCACTGGTGCCGTGTGCGGCGGATTGAGGGTGACAGCCATCGCCGCCTGGCAGTGGGTCGCTATCGCCCGCGGCGGACTGACCGATGGTGCGGCGGACTGACTGATGGATGAAGGGTTGAAGGCCTTCGTCGTGTGCCCATTTCGGAGGAGTTCGGGCTCCTGAAGAGGAAGATAGGAGGGAGTTCGGCTCCCATAGGCGTCTGGCAAGAGGTATGCAGCTAAGGCTCGTCCGCAGAAGAGTTCGACTGCTGAGAAGTCGAAGCTCGGCCGTCTGGGGTTCGGCCGGCTGTTGGGCTTGGGCTGAGGCTTGGACACTTGAGAGTTCGGTAGGAGCTCGGTCGGCCGAAGTTTGATGAGGGCGACCGCTGAGGAGTTCGGCTGCATGGGCTCGCCTGGGGTCGGTCCGAAGGAGCTCGGCCGTGGGAAGTCTGAAGGAGTTCGGCCGCATGGGCTCGCCTGGGGTCGGTCCGAAGGAGCTCGGCCGTGGGAAGTCCGAAGGAGTTCGGCCGCATGGGCTCGCCTGGGGTCGGTCCGAAGGAGTTCGGCTGCATGGGCTCGCCTGGGGTCGGTCCGAAGGAGCTCGGCCGTGGGGTCCGAAGGAGTTCGGCGGGCGGAGGGAGTTCGGCCCGGAGCTTGGCGCAGGGGAGTTCGGCCTCTAGGCAGTTCGGCCGTGGTAGGGGCTCGGCCTGGCGCCTGGCGCTAAAGCTCTTCAGCGGCTACTGGTTACATTGGGCTGAGCGTCGGGCCGGGCTTCGGCAGGAGCGAAATTTATCCCCAACAATTTTTTTAATATATTATATTTTTTTGATATTGCTTATTAAAAAATTATATAATTTATATTTTTAATATAATATAATTAATTTTTAATTTTTGATTATCATATTATCTTTGAATTTTAATTATAATAGATATTAGAAACTATAATTTATTATAATTAATTAAAATAAATTTTTTTAAAAAAAATTATTAATTTTTTAAAAAATATTTAACTATTAGCATTGGTATTAGATATGGCAACTATCGTCGCTAATAACTATTAGCGATGGCATTAGAGACTAAACAATCATTGCTAATATTTTTTAAAATAATTTTTTTTAATTTTATTTAAAAAAATTAGAGATGACATTAGCGATGGTAATTTTGATCGCTAATAATTATTAGTGATAGCATTAGCCATGAAGAAACCATCACTAATATTTTTTAATTTTTTTTTAAATTTAATTTATATATTAAAAAATAATTAGCGATGAAATTATTTCATGTCTAAAACTGTCGCTAATAGTCTTATAAGCGATGGCATGGTTTTTCGTTACTAATAATAGTAATTAAAGACAAAGAATTTTTTGATTGATTTTTACGATGGTATTAGCAATGACGGAGCTATTAGCGATAGTGAACGAACTATTAGCAATGGCAGTTAGCCGTCGCTAATAGTCTGGATTCTTATTGTCATGAGATAGATTATATCCTTCAAGAGGTGCATGGAGGAATATGTGTAAATCACCTAAGAGGGTAGGTTATTAGCATGTAAGATATTGCGGCAGGGCTATTACTGACCGATGCTGCGATAAAATGCGGCCGATCTTGTACAAAAGTATGTTCGATGCTAAAAGAATGCTCACATTCAACACCATCTTACTACTCCCCTGATGCCAATTAGTGCACCCTGGCCCTTCGCACAATGAGAAATGGACTTCCTTGGACCGTTTCCACAAGTCTAATTGGGTCAGTGCAAGTTCCTGCTCATCACCTTAACTATATCACCAAGTGGATCAAAGTAGAGCTATTAGCTCACATTACTGAAATCCAAATGCAAGACTTTATCTAGAAGGCCATCATTCACCGATTTGATCTGCCTCAAGTCATCATCACTGATAATGGTCGATTCAATAATACTTGGTTCAATCCACAAATAAATGGCGAGATCGAGGTGACCAACCGAACCCTCTTATAGGGCTTGAAGGCAAGGTTGGACCAAGATAAGGGATTGTGGGTGGATGAGCTTTATAGTGTGCATGGGCATATCGAATTATCCAATGAGTTCCAATTGAAGAAACACCTTTCAACCTGGCATTCAAAACCGATGCTATAATTTCTCTTAAGATTGGTATCCCATCACTCTGGGTAGAAAGCTCCAATGAGCAATGCAATTCAAATGACCTCCAAGTGAATTTGGATATGCTCGAGGAGACCTAAGAGCTGGCTAGAATTCAAATAGCAGCATACCAACACAAGATAGCTTGGTATTACAACTCTTAGGTTAAAAGAAAGGAGTTTCGAGCTAGCAACTTAGTTCTGCAATAAGTCAAAGTATTCCAACTAGCTAAGTAGGGGTAGCTGGCTCAAACTAGGAAGGACCATATCAAGTCGAGGAAGTTGTCCATCCTGGGATGTGTAGGCTAAAATGTTTGGATAGGAGCCCGATCCTTTGGACTTGGAACTCTAAAAACTTGCAAATGTACTACCAATATTATAGAAAACTATCTTCAAATAATTTTCTTGACAATAAAATTTTTGTATTTAAATTTTGTAGGTCTTGCAATAATTTGAATTGTAGAATCTCGATTAACCAAGGAGCGAGGGGTAACCCTATAAAAGGACCCTTAGGAGTATGGTTTCTCGTGCCATAATAAATCAAGCCCAAAACCTCAGTCGATCGAGAAGCAAGAAGTAACCCTATAAGAGGATCCTTGGGAGAGTGGCTCATGCCAGAATGAACTAAGCCCAAAACCTCAGTCAACTAAGAAGTGAGGTAATTCCATAGGAGGACCATTAGAAGTATGGCTCCCTATGCTAAAATAAGCTAAGCCCAAAACCTAGGCTAACCAAGAAGTAAGGAGTGACCCCCTAAGTGGGCCTGCCGAAGCGACTCCCTGTACCATGACAAACCAACTATGAACCTTGTGGAAACATTATTTGGGGGAGGTCGGATTGGTAGGGAAGACAATGACCTAAGCAGCAAACCTCCACCGAACACGAAAGAGCCAAAGTACAAAACTTTAAAAATGTGCAATAAGTCAGTCATCAATGTGGTACGAGGTCTGTTAAAAGATCAAAAGTTCTAACCAACGGTTCAATTTGGTATCTATCATAAGGTCAGGTGACCTAAGGACAAAGGTTTGGTTTGGTACAAATATTCATCATAGAAAAGAAGATTTCAACAATAGCATAATTTTTTATGGAAAAGTAAGAGGTGGGGGCGTGAATTTGGTTCTTAAAAATTTTAAGTGATGTATGACACAAAAATACGCTTTTGAAGATAAACATGATATGATGAAGTGACAAATATAGATATTATACAAAATAAGAGAGAGCAAGTAAGCAAGAAATTAATATAAGAAAATCATACAAAAGATCAAAATATTATAAATAAAAAAATTTATAATGATTCGATGCTAAACTCAGTACCTATATCCATTATCTAAGCGTCTACTTGAAAATTCTAATCTACTAATCTTTTTCAAATGATTACAATGTCGGATCCCACCAACCAATCATCCTAGCTCTTTCAAGCTAGTCACTCATTTTTCGGGCATGAGCAAACCTAATACATTATGTTTCGAGGTATGGATCAATTTTTTTTTAAGTTTTGGAATATCCAAAATAAGTTTCCTTGAGAACATGAAAGATACAATGAGAAACCAACAAAGCTCCTTAAATTAGCACAATATAAGCAATAAAAGTACTTTACAAATGATTGAAAAAGTCTTTGAATGCACCCCTTAGCTGAGGTGATTGGTGTTGAAATTAATGCTTCTTGCACTTTTGAGGAGTGTTTTTTTCCTTGATTCTTGATGTAATTTTTCTCCTTTTGAAAGCCTTTGTAACCTCAATGAATGCTGAAAAACCTTTACTAACCATTCAGAACTATTAGAGAGTAGTTAAAGAGCATTAATTGTATTAAAAATAGATTAAAAAACTAATCATTTTAGGCTATCAAGGCTCAGGGGTTGATCCATTGGTCGCCCCCTATCATAAGGGTTAACATAGGAGTTGCCCACTATGGCAAAATAGAGATCTTAGCCTCTGTCTGGCCTCGTGGCATGGCAAAGGTTGAAAGGTTGACCCTAGGGTCACCTCCTGGCCTAGGGCTTGCCTCCATGTTGAGTGCCAAGCCAAAATAACATGCCAATGGCCCCAAAACCAAAGGGGATCACCCAGGGGTTGCCTTTTGAGATTTGAGGGGTCAACCCCTGATATTCAAAAAGTGATTTTCTTGCGCATTTAGTCTCTTCCATTTATCCAAAGTCATCTTGAATGCTCTTGAAAAGCTCCCGAAAACCATCATCCTTATCTCCAACTTAAAAAATTTAAATTTTTGGCCTTCTTCAAGCATTCTTATTAGCTTAATTTTTTTTGCTTTCTTGAAACATATTTTTAAACTTCTCCAAATATAAGTAATCATTAGTACTTCTCTTAAATATTTTATGATCATCAAAATTAATTTTTAGATCAATAAAAATATTTTTTATTTAAAAATTTAAAATATTTATAAAGATAAGTTGGGCTAGCCGATTACGAGATGATTTTGGAAAAGCCAAACTAAGATTACAAAAAGAAGTAAAAGAAAAAAGAAGGCTCAAGCTTCAACTAGAGGGGCACCTTCATCAGTCCGGCTTATAGTTTTATCAACCCAATCTACCACCTCCTCCTTAGTGGTGGCCTCAGATGGGAGGACCCCAAAGATCTAGTGCACCTCGAGGGTTAGATCGGGGAGGAAGCTCAGTGGGTCATCATCGATAAGGAAGGAGAGGTCCAGATTGGGAAATCATTTTGTGACCTTAGATCAGCACTCATGGAGGTCGAGGTTGTAGGATTCCATGGAGAACTCAGCTTTCTCGTTTGCAAGCTCCTCTGAAGCACGGAAGTTCTCCACCTCCTTTTGGCCTAGCTTGGCCCCTTCTGTCTTAGCCTTGGTTGCTCTTGCCTCAACCACCACCCACAACTATAAAAATGGCCTATGGCAGCGCTTACTATGGCAGTAGTTTTTATTAACCACTTCTATAGATCCGACATATAGCAGCGGTTAATGAAAACTGCTACCATAGGTCGATCTATAGCAGCGGTTCATTGTAACCGCTCTCATAGATCGGATCTATAGTAGCGGTTAGTAGAAACCGCTACTGTAATCTGATTTATGGCAGTGGTTAATTATAACCGCTACCATATTTTTTTTAAAATATTATATAATTTTAAAATTTAACGTCCATCTTCACCATCATTATCTAAATAATTATTATTAGAGTGTCATCACAAAAGATCGCCTCGATCTGATGGTCCTAATTTCGTCGATCAAAAAAATTTGATTTCAACGATCACGAACGATGATGCAATGATCTAATAGATGGAGACATTCGATGGATCCAAAAACCTACAATGATGATCTTGGTGATGTTTGTAGCATACTACCAAATTTTTACTTCAATCGGATATTGTTATCTTGGTCAATTTAATATAGATTAGTTTTGACCGTTAAATGATAAACGATTGATCAAAGGATCAAATGGTGTCTGATTATGAGATAATTTTTTTTATAAATGATCTTAGCTACTATTTTAATCATTTTTTGCAGTAGTGATTATAAAATTCAACTCATGAGATGAAGAACGATCTAAAATTATATGTCTCCTGATAACCATTCTGAAACTTTACTGATTGTTATGCTCGTGCTTTTACAATATCTGCTTAACATGAATAGTTTATATGAAAATAATTTAAATTTTACTATCATCATCGTATAAAATATTTAAAATTATAATAAAGATTATTTAACTGAAACATTGTCTCATAATTGGACGCCATTTAACCCTTTAATCGTTTATTTCTAATTTAACGGTCAATATTATTCCGTACTAAATTGATCATGATAACGATATCCGATTAAAGTAAAATTTTAATAATATGTTACAAACATCATCGAAATCATTGTTGCAGATTTTCAAATTCATCGAAAGTCTTCATCTATCAGATCATCATTTCTGATCGTCGAAATCGAATTTTTGTGATCGATGAAGCTAGGGCCATCGAATCGAGGCGATCTTTTGCGACGACACTCTAATGATAATTATTTAGATAATGAAAGATGAAAATGGACATTAAATTTTAAAATTATATAATATTTTAAAAAAAAATATGACAGTGGTTATAATTAACCGCTGCCATAAATCAGATTATAGCAGCAATTCCTACTAACCGCTGACATAGGTCCAACTTATGGCAACGATTATAATAAATCACTGCTATAGGTCGACCTGTGGCAGCGATTTTTTGTAACCGTTGCTATAGGTCTGACTTACAACAACGATTTTCGTTAACCGCTGCTATATGTCGGACCTATAGCAACGGTTAATGAAAACCGCTGCCGTAGGTGCTATGGTAGCGGTTTCGAAAACTGCTGCCATAGTAAACGTTGCCATAGACCATTGTAACCGTTGCTATAGATCCGACCTATGGCATCATTGCAGTTTTCTTGCTTCAAAGTGTCTTTATCTACAACTCAGCTACTATTCATGAGGATTGGACTGTCTTCATGTTAATTACCAGGGATGGTTCTTGGGATACTGACCTTTTAAAAGAATTATTTTCTCTAGAAATTGCTGACAGGATGGCCATTCCTCTGCCAAGATTTCGAATGGAGAATTGCTTGGTGTGGCATTATAGTGCAGCTCCAAAGGTCCATACATCAGATGTATTTAGATTCATTCTCCAAACTCAGCAACCTACAGCAACTATTGACTTAAACTGGGTTTGGAAGCTGAAGATGGCTCCCCATGTTCAACTATTTTGGTGGAAAGTGTGTTAGGGAAGGCTTCCGTGCAAATCACTGCTTCATGAGCGAGGTCTCACCCATCTTCACGATGCTACTTGTGATCTTTACAATACTGACAATGAGGATATCCAACACTATTTATTTAGTTGCTATCTAGTAGCACCTATTTGGCAAACTCTACGATCAACCTATCTCTGCCAATATGCCTTCCACTCTCTCCCAGATCTTATCTCCCTCACATCGGACGCCTCTCTCCTAGACTATCCTAGAACACTTATTTGTTATACTGCCTATCATATCTGGAATGAGAGAAACAACTTCATTTTTTAGGAGACATCACATTCAGCAGGCTCTATTCTCTCTGAAGCTCTTCAGTTTGTTTAGTTTTCTTACGAGGCTCATCGTCCTTCCCAAGCTACTGTTAATTTTGATCAGCAGCATTGGGTATCGACGATTTTGTGAACCCAATCTCTGCCCCGACTCATCTTGTTTCTTAGATACCTCCTCCCTGCGATCAGCTCAAAGTTAATTTCGACGCTTCTTGGGCCAATGGAAGAGATGGATGGGGTTTTATCATCAGAGATCACTATGGCATTCTCCTGTTTGCAGCTACGGGCAGCTCCCATGCTTTCTCAGTTCCAAAGGTTAAGCTTTTTGCAGCTTGGGCAAGATTAATGGCGGCTATGTACCATATGGGGTTCACCCATATCTGGCTTGAAGGAGACTCCCTAACAGTGATCACTTGAATTAGCAACAATCTTTCCTTCTTCCAACGCTTAGGTATTCTCCCTTTGCTACACCCGCTGCTAGTGGATATTCTCTTGTATGCTTCCACTCTAGATAACTTCTCCGTCCCGCATGCTTTCCAAGAAGCTAATCAGTCGACTGATGCTCTTGCATCATTACTCGAGTCTGCCTTGTTCTCCTCTATTTCTCTGCTGCACCCTACTACTAGGTTGCTTATTTTTGCTGATATGGCGGGTATCTATTTTCCTAGAAGCTAGTTTTTCTTTATTTTTTCTTTTGGTGCTTCAGAGCCCCCCTCTTGTAACCAAAAAAAAAAGGAATGCAGAATAAAACAATAAATGGAAGCAACATGGTTAGACCATCAAAGACACAAAATTAAATTAATAGACAGTAATTTTCATATGTTCAATTTGTGTGTGTGTGTGTGTATATATATATATTAAAATCATAAAAAGTTTGCTATTTTTGTTTTCTCTTCCCTAGTTTGGCATGCAAAATTATATGAAA
Organism: Cocos nucifera; assembly: GCA_006176705.1. NCBI lineage: Eukaryota > Viridiplantae > Streptophyta > Magnoliopsida > Arecales > Arecaceae > Cocos > Cocos nucifera. Next base: position 416,094 of record QRFJ01000343.1, on the reverse strand, counting down.
GTTTCCACTTCATACAAAGAAATAGGAATGAGAGGAAGATTTTTTTTTTTTTTCAAAAAGAAAAAAAAAAAAAAGGCATCCTTATTTATAGTGTTTGGTAATATTTATTGTTGTCAATCTGCAAGGTAGAGTTGTTCAAAGAAAGGACCCTGCAAGATTAATTGCACTCAAAGCATCTTTAAAGAATTAATGCCATTATGATCTTTAAATAATATCTCAAGGTCTAATTCAATTCAAAGTGTTATTAAGAAATTAGAGACCCTAGTTTTTAGAGAAACATGAAGTATTCAAATTTTGCACACATGGTTTACCAAAACAAATCTCCTGCATATCGTGAAAGAGCAAGAGAAATTAAACGATATATATTCTGTCAAAACAGTTATTACTATTAGTTTTTTTTTTTTTGGTGACTAACTACAGATTTCTAATAGGAAAGGAAAAGAAAAGACGAGGAGATATTGGTTTCTCACCTAAGAAGGGAGAGTGCTAGGGTTTGTGGATGACGGCGGTGCCTTTGACGATAGCAGCCTATGGTTTGTCACTGAGCAATAGAAAAAGAATAAGCATTTTGATGAAAGCTGATTCCATGATCTATTCATCTTCTTCCATGCCTTGTCCATCTTCTATATCTATGATTCACATAACCCTAAGTCAAGCATACTATATGTTGGTGCAGAATCTGGTCATCGCCGAAATTAGCTGAAGTGGTGGTGGACGAGGTCGCCATTGGAACCTACAAAACAAAGTTCCATCTGGAACCAGTGGGGAGTGGCTTCGGCAGGACCCTCCGACGATCAAGTCAGCTCTGACCAACAGGAATGAAGTGCTCGAAAATGAGTTCCACAGAGTCTAGAGAGAAGAGGAGAGCTTAGAGATCAGAGGTTAGAGTTAGCATATCAGGAGGGTCCTTTTTATAGGCGGAGCTTGATGGCGACAGCCATAGCCGCATGGTGGCAGGCTGCTCGATGTTCGATGAAGTCAGTCCTAGTGGGAGGGCACCGTCTGCAATGGATTGATGGTGACAGCCATTGTCGTCTAGTAGTGGATCGCTGTTGCCTGTGGCAGATTGATGGTGATCGTTCGTTCAGCTTTAATAGTCATGGCTCTCAGAAAGCAGGCATTGATTGGACTTCAGCATATATCGATCCCAAAGGAGTTTGGACTCTCGAAGAGGAAGCTCAGTCACTGAGGAGTTCTGCTAAAGCCCGACCGCTAGGAGTCCAAGGAGCTCGACTGCTGGGAGTCCAAGGAGCTCGGCCGCTAAGCAGTTTGGCTAAAGTTCGGCTGCTGGGAGTCCAGAGAGCTCGGTCGCTAAGCAGTTCGGCCAAAGTCCGACTGCTGGGAGTCCGCAGGAGCTCGACCGTTGAGAAGTTCGATCGATTGAACGGATTTGATGGAGCTCGGCCGCTGAGGAGTTCGACCGACTGAACGGATTCGAAGGAGCTCGACCATCGAGGAGTTCGGTCGACTGAAGGGGTACGGCTAAGATCCATCTGCTGAAGCTCTTTCACGGCTACTGATTGCATTAGGCTGAGCATCGAACTGGACTTCAGCATGAGCAAAATTTATCCCCAATAATAGCCCCCCCACTTTCAAGTTTGAAACTCGAAGAAAGGGAGTGCAGAAAAGGCGACTGCCGAAGTTCTCTTCTGGGCTCCGTGCTAGTTCAGGTCGGAGCTCGGGGGAGATCTCATCTTTCGCTAAAGTTGATGTCGAAGTTGAAGCTCGGAAGAGATCCCATCTCCAATCGAGGTTGAGGTAGGCCTCGTCTCCTACGATCGAGGTCGGAGGTTGAGCTCATCGGAGGTGACATTGTCTCCTACAGTCGAGGCTGACTCGGAGGAGATCTCCTCTCCTACAGTCGAGGTCAATATGGGCGCTCGAAAGAGATCTCTTCTCAGGAGAGATCTTATCTCTGATCGAGGTTGTCGCGGTGATCGAGGTTGTCGCTCGGGAGAGATCTTATCTTCGGCCGAGATTGCGAGGTTGCTTCTCGAAAGAGATCTTATCTCTGGCCGAGGTTGTCGCTCGAAGAGATCTTATCTCTGACCGAGATTGTCGCTCGGAGAGATCTTATCTCTGGCCGAGGTTGCTTCTCGAAAGAGATCTCATCTCTGGCCGAGGTTGTTGCTCAAGAGAGATCTTATCTCTAGCCGAGGTTGTCGCTCGGGAGAGATCTTATCCCTGGTCGAGGTTGTCGCTCGAGAGAGATCTTATCTCTGACCGAGGTTACTTCTCGGGAGAGATCTTATCTCTAGCCGAATTTATCACTCAGGAGAGATCTTATCTCTAGCCGAGGTTATCGCTTGGGAGAGATCTTATCTCTGACCGAGGTTGCTTCTCGGAAGAGATTTTATCTCTGGCTGAGGTTGTCGCTCGGGGAAGATCTTATCTCTGACCGAGGTTCCTTCTCGGGAGAGATCTTATCTCTAGCTGAGGCTGTCGCTTGGGAGAGATGTTATCTCTGGCCGAGATTGCTGCTCGAGAGAGATCTTATCTCTAGCCAAGGTTGTCGCTCGGGAGTGATCTTATCTCTAGCCGAGGTTGTCGCTCGAAAGAGATCTTATCTCTGGCCGAGATTGCTTCTCGGAAGAGATCTTATCTCTGACCGAGGTTGTCTCGGTTGCTCTGGAGAGAGCTCATCTCTGGTCGAGATTATCCCGGTCGCTCGGGCTGAGGTTGTCGGACCCTTGAGGAAGATCTTGTTTCTTGCAACCGATGTTGATGCGGGCGCTCGCATTAGGATGAGGTTCTCCTCCTATTTCTAACGGGCTGTGGGGGCACATTCGGACCATCGTCCGTCTCCTCCCATCTCGTCTAAGGTGAACGAGGTCTTCAACTTTGCTTGCATTAGGATGAGGTTCTCCTCCTATTTCTAACGGACTGTGGGGGCACATACGGACCATCATCCGTGCCTCTCCCCCCATCTCGTCTAAGATGAACGAGGCCTTCGACTTTGCTCGCGTTAGGATGAGGTTCTCCTCCTATTCCTAATGAACTGTGGGGGCACATTCGGACCATTGTCCATCTCCCCCCATCTCATCTAAGGTAAACGAGGCCTTTAATTTCGCTCGCGTTAAGACGAGGTTCTCCTCCTATTTCTAACAGACTGTGGGGGCACATACGGACCGTCGTCCGTGCCTCTCCCTCCGTCTCATCCTTTGTGAACGAGGCCTTCACTCATGAGAGATCTTATCTCTGACCGAGATTGTCATCGATCGTTCGAAAGAGATCTTATCTCTGACCGAGGTTGAAGGTCTTTGACCTACTCGTGTTAGGACGAGGTTCTCCTCCTGTTCCTAACACCTCAACTATTGACTGCTTCTTTCCTGTCATCACATAGTTTTTGCATCTAGAAACAATATTATTTATTGGGAGAGAATTTTACCAAGGAAAAGTTACTCGCAGCACATTCTCGTTTCAAGGTCGTGGGGGCGTTGTTCCTCCAGATTCTCTTCGACAGTAAGTCTTGGGCCGGACGACCTCCTCTATCTCATGCTGGCCTCCTCAATTTGGAGCATGCTTCTCTTGGCTTTGACACTAGGAGATAACGGATCGCCGATGCACTAAGCTCCTCCCAAGGATAACGTTGATGATGCCGTGAGGCGGCCGACCTCCTTATCCTTTCTGGCTACGGCAGCGTCTTTGGCTGATCTTCTCCTACTTTAGGCTAGCGTCGGAGGAATTTACCCAGCCACCCCTTTCCGACGAGCTTCTCAATTTCATCTCGGAGCTGAATGTATTCGTCAGTGTCGTGGCCATGGTCGCAATGGTCAAAGCATTACTTGCTTCGATCATGCATGCTTGGAGGAGGTCATAATCCTTCTGGTCTTAGTAGTCGGTTCTTAACTTCCATGAGAATTTGAGTTCGAGGAGCGTTACGGGGGGTGCAGTCGTAGAACCTTTCGGGAGGAGGACTTCTTCGCGCCCTTATGACGGAGCTTCCTTGGTGGTGAGCTCGAAAAGTTCGGGCCTTGCTTACGCTGGGGAGGTTATGGATGCGGCCAAACTTCATTCCGTCTCCTTGTGAAACCTACGGAAGAACTTTATGCCCCTTTGTCGGAGCTTCCTTGGAGTCATACTCGAGAGGGAGTTCAGCCTCGCTTGCCCTGGGGCAGTCGTGAGCGCGGTCGAACTTCATCTCACCTCCTGTGAAATCTTCGTAGGGGATTTTCTTGGTGACATACTCGAGCGAGAGTTCGGCCTTACTTGCGTCGAACTTCATTCCGATGATGAGCTTTGAGAGAGAGTTCGGCCTTGCTACCGTCGAACTTCATTCTGATGATGAGCTTCGAGGGGGAGTTTGGCCTCGCTTGCGCCGAAGTTCGTTCTGCTTTTCCGCGAAACCTTCTACGGAAGAACTTCATGCCCTTTGTTGGGGCTTCCTTGATGATGAGCTTCGAGGGGAGTTCGGCCTCGCTTGCACGGGGAGGTCGTGGACGCGGTCGAACTGCGTTCCGCCTCCTTGCGAAACCTTATGTGGGAGAAGTTCATGCCCCTGTATCGGAGCTTTCTCGATGACGGGCTCGAGGGGGAGTTCGACCTCGTTTGCACCGAACTTCATTCCGCTTTCTCGCGAAACCTTCCATAGGAGAACTTCATGCCCCTTTGTCGGGGCTTCCTTGATGATGAGCTTCGAGGGGAGTTCGGCCTCGCTTGCGCCATGGAGGTCGTGGATGCGGCCGAACTTCGTTCCGCCTTCTTGCGAAATCTTCTGCGGGAGAAGTTCATGCCCCTCTATCGGGGCTTCCTCGATGACGGGCTTGAGGGGGAGTTCAACCTCGCTTGTGCCGAACTTCATTCCGCTTTTCTACGAAACCTTCCATGGGAGAACTTCATGCCTCTTTGTTTGGACTTCCTTGACGTCGAGCTCGAGGGGGAGCTCAGCTTTGCTTGTCCGAACTTCGTTTCGCTTTTGCGGGAGAACTTTTGCTCTCCGTTTATCCTTCCTTAGGGCGATTGGTATACCCGAATGCTCTTCCTTAAGATCGGTTCCTCGCATCCTCATGGCGGATTTGCTGGCAAAGTCTCCGCTGGGGGTTGTCGCACGGCCAGCATCATCTCGGTGGGGCCACGAACCCGACCAGCAGGTTGAACTGCTCCACGTTTGCGGTGGCTTTGTGTGGAACCTGGGCTGCTGGGGCTAAAATGGGAGCAGATGGATCTGGCGTGTAGACCGTCAATCATCGAGTCGAAGCTCTCCTGAGAGGCATTTTCTCTTCGAAAAAGAACTCTAGTGAGGAAGAAGAGAGATCTCCAGAGAGGGAAGAAAGAAATCGTTGTCGAGCACTCCTTTAAGAACAAGGAAACCTCGGAGGTTCATGCCCTCCTTCTAGCGCCAATCTATTGGTGCAGAATCTGATCGTCGCCAGAATCAGCTGGAGCGATGGTGGATGAGATCACCGTCGAGACCTACAAAATAAAGTCTCGTCCGGAGCCGGTGGGAGATGACTCCGGCAGGACCCTCCGACGATCAAGTCAGCTCTGGCCAACAAGAATGGAGTGCTCGGGAATGAGTTCCATAGAGCTTATAGAGAAGAGGAGAGCTTAGAGCTTAGAGATCAGAGGTTAGAGTTAGCGTATCAGGAGGATCCTTTTTATAGGTGGAGTTTGATGGCGACAGCCGTAGCCGCGTGGTGGCGGGCCACTCGAGGTTCGGCAAAGTTAGTCCTAGGGGGAGGGCGCTGTCTGCAGCACCGCCTACAACGAATTGATGGTGACAACCATCGCCGTCTGGTAGTGGGTCGCTGTCGTCTGTGGCAGATTGATGGTGACCGTTCGTCCAGCTTTAATAGCCATGGCTCTCAAAAAGCAGGCATTGATTGGACTTCGGCATATATCGATCCCAAAGGAGTTCGGACTCTCGAAGAGGAAGCTCGACCGTTGAGGAGTTCCGCTAAAGTCCGGCCGCTGGGAGTCCAAAGAGCTCGGCCGCTAAGCAGTTTGGCTAAAGCCCGGCTGTTGGGAGTCCAAGGAGCTCGGCCGCTAAGTAGTTCGACCAAAGTCCGACTGCTGGGAGTCCACAGGAGCTCGACCGCTGAGAAATTCGACCGACTGAACGGGTTCGATGGAGCTCGACCGCTGAGGAGTTCGATCGGCTGAATGGGTTCGAAGGAGCTCGACCACTGAGGAGTTTGGTTGGTTGAAGGGGTACGGCTAAGACCCATCTGCTGAAGCTCTTCTGTGGCTACTGGTTGTATTAGGCTGAGTATCGAACTGAACTTTGACAGGAGCGGAATTTATCTCCAACACTATACTTGCTCTTCCACCATAAAAATAAATCAAACATAATCGGCTATCACAACTCCATCCTAAAAATAATCTTAATTTATTCATGAAGGAGATCGACACGTAGTTTGCTCATTGAAAAAAAAATGATAATAATAATTAGAGAGAGAGACTCACATGTTTAATGCTGATTTCTTCTTAGGGGTTTGAGGAGACGAAGTGAAAGAGCCCTGGAGAGAGGGTTTTTTATGGGCTAGAGCCTTCGTTCTTTATGGTATATATAAAGGGGAGTTGGAGGATGTGCGGTCATATTCAAAGAGTGCCGTGCGGTCATATTCAAAGACCAGTTTAACTAGGGTTGCTTTTGTCGTGAAAGGCTGTGGCCTGTTGGCGTTCCTTTCCTCTTTTGGATTCTTTCATTTTTATAGCAATGATGACTTGACACGCTTATCTCACAAATTCTTTCCCTTTTGGAAAAGGAATTGATTTCCTCTGGTCAACCAGTACCCATCTTTGGGTCAGCACAACCTCCCTTCGTCGGACCAGCTGGGGCCCATGAGTAAGCCTGTGCAGCTTAAATCCATCAGGCGGTTGCAAGAATGAATTTCCAGTAGGTTTAGATGCAATACATTATGGACTTTGAGATCTGTGCTAGTTACATGGTTAATTTTATGTATTCCCATCAATATTTTTGCTTGCATTACATGCTAGACACTAATCTCAAATTCAACGTGCATTGCATGCACGTATCTTGTTGCTAGAAATTTTTTTTCTTTTGTTTGTCAGAGGAGAATCATTTCCTACACCTTGGTTTGACTGTCATTAAATGTGTGTATTTGCTTACAAAATTTTATCACAGGTCCTTCATTTTGTTGGCCATCTAATTTTTGGTCCTCACCCCAATTGGAAAGAATTTGGTCAAGAATTTATCGTATAATGGCAGTCAAACCCGGAGATGAAAATGGATACGCCCTAAAAGATCAATGTCTGTCTCCGTTCCTTATCTTGGAAATGAATTTGGTCAAGAACTATTCAAAGAGCTACTTTAGATTTGTGAAAACTTCATGTGCCTAACATTTCCACGAAGTTTCTTCTTCTATGGAAGAACACCTTTCTTTCACTTTTGTTTTTGGGGTTGTATATATGTATACTTTGCTAAATGCATCAGGTTTGGTTGCTGACTTCCTTTATGATGTGATGACCTCTTGACTCTTGAACCAAATGCAGCTGCCACCATGTTGTCTCGTAGAAGCTAGAGCCTAAGCCAACATATCACTTCATTTAGCAAAAGTTCTCTCTGAACAGTTCACACAGAAGGAGCAGGTCATCCCTTTCCTCCTATTTCATCAGCAATATCCAAAGGAAAGGAGGAACTTAACCAGAGCACAAGGTTTATTGACAAGGGAGATTGTCTGGTTTCAAAACACACAAAGCCTTCTTATACATCAATGGATCATACTTCCCTAGATGTATTCAAACAATATTCTGTACCCTTGCTGCATAGATTAAGGAAACAACTCCTCTTTCATGGAAGAGGCCAAGCTAAGATAATATCATTTGCAACCTGTGGAGAAGCTCTGATTATATTTTGACAAGTCTTTCTTGCCTGTTTTGTTTTCTCAAGCAACACAATTTGCTTTTTGGAGAAGAATGGATAGAAGGCTATGCGATAGATTTAATATCTTTTGGTAGTCAAGAGTGTTTCTGGATGAGCCTGCGGGGTCTGTGCTTTTCGAAGGAATATGGTTGCCTTATTTGTACTTTTCTACTGTTTCTAGCAGTTGTAGATAACGATCCCTTGTATCATAAAAACTCAGTGTTTTGTGATGCCTTGGAGATCTTTTCTTATAGGAAATAGTATAAAAAGAAAAAAAAGAACAAAATATTGAAAGAACAAAGGAGAGGAAAAACGAGATTCATATAAAAGATTGGTATACAAAGGCAAAAAAATGGATTGGACCAAGCAAAAGAATTTGGCAAATGAAAAAATTAACAAGAAAAAAGCAAGAGAGATGAGAGATGGAAAGGAAAATATACTAACAGATTTATTTCTTTTATATGTGTAGGTTCTCTATCCATCACAAGACTGGCGACGTATTGATGACACCCCTATTTCATCCATTCTTTACTGGGTATACCATGGAATACTAGCAAGGAAGAGAAGAAATAATCACTCTTCAACATACCTGTTGACTCTAAAATTAATTTTGATGATTCTAAAATATTGAGTATAAACGATATTAATCATGTATTTTAAGATTGTATGTAGATCTTTTCAGATGTTAAAATTGAAGAAATAATCTTTGAAAAAGATCTTTTCAAAATTAACTAAATCAAGATCTTCAAAGAAAAAATTTAAGTTTAGACTTAGTAGAGTCAACCCAAAAGCAAAAAGAGCCGACTCCTTTATTGAAATAAGGCTTAAAATAAGTTATTTCAAATTTCAGGAGGATTGAAGTCGGTCCCAGAAAGATTGAAGTCGATCCCGGCACGTTAGAGAAGTTTAGCACGAATTTGAATTGACTCAAGCACAGCAAGAGCCGATTCTCTCAAAAAAAAATAGATAACTGTAATTTCATATTTTGCTTGATTGGAGTCAACCCCACTAGAATTGGAGTCGATCCCAATAGTCAACCCGACTCTAGCAACATACGATCCGGCTCTCTCAAGAAAATACATAACATAGAATTTTTGAACTCGGAGACAGAGTTTACTACTTGGTCATTTGAGTCAACTTGAGAAAAAATAGAGTCAACCCTAATGTTCGAATGACTTGAACCTTCTTAGTGGTTCTCTCCATCATGAGAGCCCTCTCTTCTTCCACGTCTGCCTTCTCTTGGACCTCGGCCATCTTCGACCTCACCACCTTTATGGCATTCAAGAAGTGCTCGAGGTGGTAGGCGAGCTAAAAACAAGAGAAGAAAGAAAAAGAGAATGAGGAAGTTAGTCGACCTGATAAAAAAAAATTAGAATAGAGGTTAAAATATAAAGCTCAGTATTACTTACCTGGATCAAGGAGTCATAGGTGTTGGTTTGGTAAAAACTAGAGTCCAATGTTGGGAGAAGAATCCTGTAAACGAGATCTTGAGCTGCTTACTAGCTCTCCATTACAGACTCTGATGAGGGCTGACTTATGGTGATATGTAGTCCCTGCTCAGCCTCTACAAGAGCTAGGGTCGGTACCGAACTAGACATACTAGAAATGGACTAAGAGGCCTCCTCATCTTGGGGGCTGATAAATGGCTGGATTGGGGCAAGATTGCCAACCCAAGAGGGAGGACCTTCACCGGGCTAACCACCACCACATCGTGGTTAGCGGATGGGCCCCTAACAAACCTTTGAGAAAGGGCCCTAGCTGGACTTGGGACTACTAGAGCCATTGAAGATTTGGTGCGAGGGTGCTTAGATGACTCTTCGGTGGTAGCCGAGGCCTTCCTCTTCTTTTGCATCACCCTGCACAGCATCTCCAACTCCTCAGTCCTCATCTCTGCAAAAAATAGAGGTAAAAATGTTAGAACAAAAAATTGTAATGATGAAAGCCAAAAAAGAGATCGAATAAAAATGAGGAAATTGGCATTCACCTCATATAGGTTGACGTAGATGAGGCCGACGTTTGTACGAAGTCAGCTCGGATGGTAGCTCCTTCAGTGGAAAAACTTTCTGCCCAAGCAGAGTCATCACTTTTCGATGCTTGATGTCACCCAACGATAGAACTCAGATCAGTGGCTTCCAAGGTCGGCCTCACGAGGTAAAACCCAGTCCTCCTTGGTAGAGGATATGAAGAAAACCTCTCTTTCCATCTATGGATGGAGGAAGGAGTACCTTGGATCAAGCCATGCCCTCTCCAAGATGAGATGTACCATCAATCCAACTCTATGGGATGCCTCTTAAAAGTGAAGAAAGCCCTAAAATGCGAGATACAAGGTTGGACACTGACCAAAAAATAATGGGCGATGAAGTCCACACCATGAGTTTGGTACAACCAAGATAAGGCCGATATCAAGAAAGTGAAAAAGGCAGGCAAAAATGGGGTGAAGGGATAGCCTCAAGCCAGCATATAAGGTCTCCCCATAGAGATCGAGCCGACCTCACGGTGGATCGCAAATTCTATCGCTAGAGTTTGGAGCCTCCAGCCAATACTCGGATGGGATTTGGAATTGAGCTTGGATCGAAGACAGACTTGAAGCACTTGGGGCCAAAGACCTCTTTTTCTCCAACCTCAGGCTCCTCATATTCATATTCCAAGGTAGAGGATGCCTCCCAACTCTGAGGCAAGTCCTAGCTAGTCGGTGGACCAACTTCCAGCCGAGCCAAGAGTACCACTCATCTCTGAATGATTTTAAAAAATAATTTTGAAAAAGAGAAAAAAAATGAGAAAACAAAATAAGAGATGGACCGATCCAAACTAAGGCTAACTTTGGATCATTGGTCGAAGCTCATCACTGGAAGTTCGCCAAAGATCATCAAAAATATGCTGAAAATAGCAGAATAGGTTGGTCGCCAACAGCAATATGCATAATTAAAGATTTTTTTAAATTTAAATAGAAATTTAGTATGTTTTGGCTCTTAAACAAAATTTTTAATTTTAGTTATTATTTAAAATTAAAAAGATAAAACTTACGCTACTTGATATATGTAAGTGTTGTCAAGCTCCAACCGATTAGCTTATATAATAATATTTTAGAACTAATATTATTCTCAGATACTTAAAAGATTTTTTCATAAAAAAAATTCAGCTTTTCCTGAGCATATAATGAAGAAATTATTAATTAGATCAAATCCACTAGCATCATAAATAAATATTTATGTTTTTAAAAATAAAACAAGAAAAAAAATGGAGCAATATGGATGTTTTTTTGTAGTTGAATGGTCTACTAATTGTTTAACTAATAGATCTAGTCCGACTAATAATTTTTTTCTTATGAAAAGATATAAGTTCACTAAATAGAAGAGAACGATAAAATGCATACTGAATAAGAGATTACTTGCAAGCAATAAAGAATTAACCTAACCTAACACATCTTGTCAACTCCATACATATGAGAGAAAACGAAACAACTCCCCCCAACTAAAACAAAGAAAGAAAACTACTGCTACCTCCCCTCCGGTGACTGGGGTGTCGAGCTCTGACCATCAAGTAGCAGTTTTTGGCTCCACTCACGCGATCTATCCAACATCTCCATCATAATCTATGTCTAGAATGTGACGGTCGTTGGCACTGACGTCAGCATCGTCGCATGCCCCCTCAGTGCAGCTCACTGCCACGAGTGTGAGAGCTCATCCCCAACAGAATGTAAGTCCTGTCGGAATCCTCATAAGCCCACCGGTTCGCCAGTCTCTCCCCAATCTCTTTTAGCTCTTTATCTAGCCATGCGCATAGCTCATTGCCCACCTGGGCCGATGACGAGGCCACGAGCACCACCCTCCATGCTTCGAGCACCGCCTTCACCTCTTTTAGGTTGATGTAGTATTACTTGCACAAACAAAATTATAGGAGCAAGACTAGTAAAGATTGAAGAAATAATATGTAGAGAAGAAATTAAATTTTGCTGTCAAAACAAGGCCTATTTATAATAGGCAGGATACAACTTATTTCCTACTTTTATGCCACCACTAACTACAGGATAAAGACTAGGAATACATAGCTAACATTCTATAGTAATAGGAGATATAGACTTAACAAACCAACTGACTAAAAAACTCACCAAGACTTATTCAAATTGAAAACAATAAAGCAAAAGAATCAAGATTAATAGCTAACATCCCCCCTTACTCCTGATTCAAAAAAAAAAATCATTCCAAGCATATGCCATACGCTTTATCTTGATAAAGGCATCATACTTCAACAGTTTGGTGAGAATATTCGCTACTTGGTCTTCGGACTTACAATACACTAACTCAATTACTTTCTTCCCAACTTGATCTCTTAAGAAATGAAAGCGTGTATTAATATGCTTGCTTCTTCCATATAAGATAGGATTCTTTGCCAAGTTGATTGCAGAATTATTGTCAATGAAGATCTTCATTGGCCCCTCAACTGGAGCATGGTTTGGCTCATTACTCTGAGCAACCATATTGCTTGACATGCACTTGAAGTTGCAGCTACATACTCTGCTTTATAAGTTGAAAGTGCAACTATGGCTTACTTTTTTGATGACCATGAACACGCTGTAGCACTAAAAATAAAATAGTAGCCAGATGTATTTTTATGATCATCTAAATCTCCACCCCAATCACTATTGGAGTAACCTATAAAAGTATAATTATTAGATGAGAAATAAAATAAACCATGATCATAGGTTCCCTTTAGGTACTACATGATTCTTTTGGCCACCTGCATATGAGATTGGCGAGGGAATTCTAGAAACCTGCTAATCAAACCAACACCATAAGAAATATCTGGTCTTATGCATGTAAGATATCTCAAACTCCCAACAATTTGTTTGAAATAAGTTGAATCAACATGTGCCCCTTCTCCAGACAATTTTGTACCAACCTCCATAGGAGTTCTCACAGAATTACAATCGTGCATATGAAACTTCTTCAAGAGTTCAGTAGTATACCTCTTTTGACAAATAAAAAATCCATTTTCTCTTTGAACTACTTCAATGCCAAGGAAATATGACATGAGACCAAGATCTGCCATTTCGAACTCCTGCATCATAGACTTCTTGAAATCTTCAATTATTCTGGAATTATTGCCTGTGAATATTAGATCATCAACATAAAGACACACCAACAATATATCACTAGAGTCATTAATTTTCACACATAAAGCATGTTCAGATGGGCACTTCTGGAAACTAGCCTTATGAAAGAAAGAATCAATTCATCTGTTCCATGCTCGTGGTGCTTGTTTAAGACCATACAATGCTTTCTTCAATCTGTACACTTTATCTACATTACCCTACTTTATGAATCCAGGCGGTTGCTTGACAAAAACCTCCTCTTCAAGTGGACCATTAGAAAAGCTGACTTTACGTCCATTTGGTAGATCTTCCACTGCTTTTAGATAGCTAAAGCAATTAGAAGTCTAATTATTTCAATTCGAGCAATAGGAGATAATACCTCTTGATAATCATAGCCAGGCCTTTGCTCAAATTCCTTTGCCACCAATCTTGTTTTATGTCTCTCCACCTCCCTATTTGACTTTATCTTTGTCTTGAAAACCCACTTAACATCAATTGCTTTGTGACCTCGTGAGATATCAGTAAGTTCCTATATATTGTTTCTTTCAATTGCCTTGATCTCCTCGTTCATGGCATTCACCCATTTAGGATCTTGGATTGCCTCCTCAAATGTCACAGGTTCACTATCTGCAAAAAAAGCAAAGTGTACCAATTCTCCATCATCATCAATTTCATCATCAAGAGTTATCTCATAATCTTGCAAGCATATTGATTGTTGATGTTGCCGTCTTGACCTTCCTAATTTTCACTACTATAAAAATGACCTATGACAGTACTTACTATGGTAGCAATTTTTGAAACCGCAACCATAAATCTTATGGTAGCGATTTTCGTTAACCGCTGTCGTAGGTCGAACCTATAGCAGCGGTTACAAAAAACCGCTATCATAGGTCAACCTATAGCAATGGTTAATTATAACCACTGCCATAAGTCAAACCTATAGTAGCGGTTAGTAGTAACCACTGCTATAATCTGATTTATAGCAATGGTTAATTATAACCGCTGTCGTATATATTTTTTTAAAATATTATATAATTTTAAAATTTAATATCCATCTTCATCGTTCATTATCTAAATAATTATCATTAGAGTGTCATCGCAAAAGATCACCTCGATCCGATGGCCCTAGCTTCATCGATCAAAAAAATTTAATTTCGACGACCACGAACGACGATGCGATGATCTGATAGATGGAGATCTTTGATGAATCCAAAAATTTATAATGATGATCTCGATGATATTTGTAGTGTACTATCAAAATTTTACTTCAATTGAATATCGTTATCTTGGTCAATTTAGTATAGGTTAGTTTTGATTGTTAAATGATAAACGATTGATCAAAGGATCAAATGGTATTTGATTATAAGATAATTTTTTTATAAATAATCTTGGCTACTATTTTAATTATTTTTTATGGTGATGATTATAAAATTCAACTCATGAGATGAAGAATGATCTAAAACTATACATCTTCTGATAATCATTCTAAAACTTCACTGGTTGTTATGCTCATGCTTTTGCAATATCTACTTAACATAAATAGTTTATACAAAAATGATTTGAATTTTACTATCATTATCATATAAAATATTTAAAATTATAATAAAAATAATTTAACTAAAAAATTATCTCATAATCGGACGTTGTTTAATCCTTTGATCGCTTATTTTTAATTTAACGATCGAAATCATTCCATACTAAATTGACCATGATAACGATATCCGATTGAAGTGAAACTTTGATAATATGCTACAAATATCATCAAAATCATCGTTGCAGATTTTTAAATCCATCAAAGATCTTCATCTATCAGATCATTGCATCATCATTCATGATCGTCGAAATTGAATTTTTATGATCGATGAAGCTAGGGCCATCGGATTAAGGTAATCTTTTATGATGATACTCTAATTATAATTATTTAGATAATGAACAGTAAAGATGGATATTAAATTTTAAAATTATATAATATTTAAAAAAAATTATTTTTTACTTATGGCAGTGGTTATCAAAAACTGCTGCTATAGATCTACAGCAGCAGTTATAGAACTACTACCATAGATTTACGATAGCAATTTTGGATAATCACTGTCGTAGATCTATGGCAGTGGTTCGATAATCGCTGTCGTAGGTTATGTTAAAAATTTTTAAATTTTTTTTTCTTCCATGTGCGCTCGATCTCTCTCTCTCCCCCTTCTCTTCGTCGTCGGTGAGGCTCCTCCCCCCTAGCTGGTATCGCCCCTCCTCTCTCCTGATCTGCGTTACCCCTCGTCGCCCCTTCTCCCCTCCGATCGATGTCGCCCCTCTTTCCCCCTCGACCGACGTCGCCCCTCCTTCCCCCTTTCTCTCCAGCCCCTCCATCCTCGGCCGCCCCTCCCCGCACCCTCCACTCGGCCCCTGACCCCTCCATCTGACCCTCCCTCTCCGACTCTCCATCCTAGGCTGCCCTCCCCACCATCCACCACCCCCCACCCGACCCCCCCACCCCTCCATCGGCCCACCATGAAACTGCCCTCCAGCAAACCCCCTGCACCCTCGCTTGGCCCCCCGTGATACCCACCCTCCCGCCCCTCCATCCGACCCTCCCTCAGTCCCCAGCGAACTCCACCCTCCTACGAACCTCCATCCAACCCTCCTTCGACCCCCATAAAACTCCACCTCCCCACCACCATCATCATTCTGACCCTCCCCTGGTCGAGTGCAAAGCCTCCTTCAGTCTCCTCATCACTGTGCCCCCTCCCCCTGGCCCCCATCCCCGGCTGCCCTGCTCTCTCTCTCTTTTTCTTCTTTTTCTCTCTTCTCTATCTCACTATCTTATTTTTATTTCGCAGGTTACCTCTAGTACCGTCGTCCTCCTCTAGCATCATCGCCGGTGACCCTCGGAGCTTTCGGTGCAACCCGCTCTATATAGCCGTAGGTATATTTTTTAAAAAATTTTATAATATTATTTATTAATCATGTATATTTATAATAATTTATTAAATATTATAAATATTTATTATAAATATTATAATTATCTGCATGTCATAGTTTTTGGACCGTGCCATAGCGGTAGTCTTGGGTCGTGCCATGTCAACAGCTTTAGACTAGATCTATCAACGGATTGGATTTGAATCAAAATTTGGATATTCAGATCTAGATCCAATTTTAATTATCGATACCGAATCTGAACCCGAATATCCGATGGATCTGTACTTGAGAGAGGAAGAGAGGGATCCGGTCTTGCCACCATCATTGAGAGGGAGGGGGTCCGACCTCGCCGATAAGGGAGATCGAGAGAGGAAAAGTGGAAGATCGAGAGAGCGAGAGAGCATGGGAGGGGTCCGGCATCACTGGGAGGGATGGGGTCCGGCCTTGCCAGCGAGAAAGATCGAGAGAGTGAGAGAAGGAGGGATGGGATCCGGTCTCGTCGACGAGGGAGATTGAGAGAGGGAGAGAGGAAGATCGAGAGATGGAAAAGCTGAGAGGGAGGGGTTCGGCCTCGCCGCCATCGTCGGTGAGAGAGATCGAGAGAGTGAGAGATGAAGTGATCAAGGGGATGGCACACAACTGAGCCGACTCGGATATGCTGTCAAACTGGCTCGGGCTGTGATCGAGCCAGCTGGGAGAGGACCCAAGCCGAATATTTTAGGCATGGAGCCGGCTGTCTCAGACATGGAGCCAGCTTGACTTTCGAGTGAATAAAATTTGATATATCATGATGTTATATTGATTAATGTTCATTAACATTGTAGATCACGATGGCACCGAAATGCGATCTAGCTTTCACCTCTGTCTCTCGATGGATTATGCGCAGCTCCGCATTCGAGGAGCAGTCGGAGCATACTCCATCCACCTCGGTATTGACTGCTCAAGGACCTTCACCATCGGCATCTACTTCACCAATGGCATCTAGTCCACCGGCAGCTAAGCTTCTACCATCGCAGGCATCTGAGTGTATATTTTTATTATATTAGCATAACTTTATTTTTTATATAGTATTTGTATACTTATATATTTGCATAATATATTTGTATTGTAGGTACATCATCCAGTCGGATATTTCGTGGTCCTACACGTATGGCACACGTGTGGAACTGCCAGCATCAGATGATGGTGCAGTATGATGTGGAGGGGATGCCGGTAGGAGAGACCGCGTGGAAGATGCATTCCTTTTTTGAAGTGCTTGTGAGGTAGTTGGACATCATTCCCGTAGAGCCCAAAGACTGGCATTTGATCGATGTTGCCATCAGGGATCGGGTATGGGAGAAGATATGGATAAGTACGTGCATCTTAGTTATATTTATGCATTTTATATGTTTACACTATATATGTTTGATTAGAATAATTTTGTAATTGATTTTTAATAAATTTGTGCAGAGGAGGTACGACTTTCTCGATCATGAGAGAGCTCAAGATATTCGACTGAAGAAGATCAGAGAATTGTACCAAAGTTACAAGATCAAACTCCATAGAGGATGGCTCGAGCACCGACGAGACACTTTGGAGGAGCTTGTTCCTCGGATACAGGACTGTCCTCTGAGTTAGTAGAAGAGGATGGTTAGACACTGGAGGAGCCAGGAGTTCGAGGTAAAATTTCTAACTTTTAAATTTTTTAATACACTTAAAGTTTTATTTAAATATTTTTTAAATATTTACTATTTATTTGAATACTTGTTAGGCTATCTTCCATCAGAATTGGAAGAACCATGCAGCCCAGGAGTATACGCATACTTTAGCCGTGAGTCTATGACCAGTCGTGTGCATAAAGAGGTAATTAATTATAAATCTTACTAGATAAATTAAATTCATATTTTTTATCATCTTTCTGATAAATTTATTCTTTATTATAGCTGATGAGAGATAGAGTGATGCCCAGTCATAGCGAGATCTTTCGATCCAACCGTACAGACAAGATGGGCTGGCCGATGAATGCTGAGATCGGACATATTTTTGTAAGTATTAAATATAATAGTATATATGATTAGTATTATAGTATTTCTTATAAAATTTTATTTTAATTTATAGTTACATGATCAGCTAGATGCACTCGCGAGCGAGGGCCCGGATACCTTTGGGCCTCATGACCATCTGTCTCAAGTCTTGGGGCCTAAGCACTGTGGGAGGATCCGATGCAGATCTGGACACATGCTGATGAGCTACTAGTCCAAGGCGAGCATCTTCTCACAGACTTTCGATGTCGTCCATCGAAAGAAGCTTGAGGAGACATTGGTATGGGCAGATCATGCTGCGATGCGGGCAGATCGGGCTGAGGAGTGCGCATCTCATCTGGAGAACATCGTGAGAGACATGATGTTGATGCTCAGCACGTATTTTAGAGTCATAGACTTTGAGAATATGTTGGCCCATATTTCAGCTCTGGCTCCGGCTCCGGCTCCGACTTCAGCTCTGGCTCTGGCTCTGACTCCGACTTCGACTTTAGCTCCAGCTCCGGTTCCCAGTGACGACGACGACGACGATGATATAGATTTAGGAGACTTTTGATGTATTTTATTTTTTAAAAAAAATATTATAATAAATTTTATTCGATAATAAAATTTTAGTATTTTAAAATAATTTTTATGTTTATTATATTTTTTTATATTATATATCTATATTTATCAGATAAAATATATAAAAAAATAAAAAATTTATTTTTTTAATTATTTAAGATCTACAACAGTGGTTTTATAATCGTTGCCATATCCATGCCAACCACCATCATAGATTCGATGCCAACCACTATACTAGACCTATGGTAGCAATTAAAAAACTGCTGCTATAGATTACCTATGACAGTGGTTATGTAACCGCCGCTATAGATATCCTATGGTAGCGGTTATATAACTGCTGCGATAGGTCGATCTATTATAGCGATTTATAAATTGCTGTAATAGGCAATCTATGGCAATGATTCTAATAACCACTGCAACAACCGCTGCCATAGAGCTACGGCGACAGCCGCAGTGACAGCAGTTAGAAAATCACTGTCATAGCCTATGGCAGTGATTTTTTGGGCTACGAGTGCAATTTTTTATAGTAGTGTCTATTGAAGTCTGTGGCAAAGAAGTTTCTTGAGCAGCTTGTGGCAAAGAAGTTTCTTGAGCAAAGCTTGATGTGACTTCTTCATTTGTGATGGAAACTTCTACTTCTTCAAGGATAGAAATAACACATATTCGAGAGTCTTTATGGGTATCCATATCCCATTTCCAAGCTTCTTCTTCAGCAAAAGTTACATCTCGATTGATAATTACCTTCTTTATTATGGGATTGAACAGCTTGTAACCTCCACGCTTGTATCCAATAAAGACAGTCTTCTCTGTTCGATCATTTGGCTTAGTTCTTGTCTCTACTGGAACATGTGCATAAGCAACAGAGCCAAATACTTTAAGATGTTTCACACTCGACTTGAAACTGCTCCATTCTTCTGCAGTGGTGATGTTTTGGATGCTGCTTGTTGGAGACCTATTCAATAAGTAAATAGAACATGAAACAGCTTCACCCTAGAATGAATTGGGCATTTCTTTCGCCTTTAGCATGCTTCTTGCCATGTTCATTATAGTTTTGTTTTCTCTTTTGGCAACTCCATTATGCTGTGGAGTGTAGGAAAAGATGACTTCATGCTTTATTCTCTATTCTTTACAATATTTATTAAATTCATTGGAGGTATATTCACCCCCACCATCAGTCCGCAAAACTTTAACAAAATAACCACTTTACTTTTCAACATACACCTTGAACTTCTTAAAGCAATCAAAAACTTCAGACTTCCTTTGCAAAAAATAGATCCAAATTTTTCAAGTAAAATCATCAATAAAGGTTAAGAAGTACCTATTATTACCATTTGACAAGATATTGATTGGGCCACATACATCGGAATGAATGAGCTCCAGTGGCTGTGTTGCACGTTGCTATTCTGCTGCAAGTGGCAATCTATGATGCTTTCCAAGAGTGCAAGCCTCACACAATTGTTTTGGATGATGAATACTAGGCAAGCATTTCACCATATTTCTTCTAGCAAGCATTTTTAAACTTCGAAAGTTCAGATGTGCAAAGCGAAGGTGCCATAACCAAGACTTATCATTTATGATAGCATTGAGACAATTATAAACACCACTAGAAATATCAACTTGAAATATATGATTCTTTGTCAAAGGTGCTTTAAGAATGAGTGTATCTTTTTTTTTATCAAGAATGGAAAGTTGGTTGCCATAAAGGTTCATAGTTTTTGCTTGTTTCACCACTTTGATCGTGTTTGATGGAGATTTGGCTTTGAAGAGCTTGCTCAATCGGCTTCTCAACTTTCTTCTCATTCATATGTTGTTCATGGGCTTGCAAAGTGCCAGATAATTCCTTGACATTCATTGAAGAAAGATCATGTGCTTCTTCTATCACCACCACTATATGCTCAAAACTGGAAGTGAGCGACCATAAAATCTTCTTCACTTTGGCTTGCTCCTTGCACTCCTCTCCATATATTTTCATTTTACTTGTCAAAGCTAGAACTCGACTAATATAAATAGCAATAGTTTCTAAAGACTCCATTTGTAAGAGCTCATATTAACGTCTCAGAGTTTGGAGTCTCACATTCTTAACTTTGTCCACACCTTTATATGATGTTATCAAGGTATCCCAGGCTTGTTTTGATGTGGTTGCTCCTGTAATCTTCTCAAAAACTTCATCATTCACCCCTTGATGAATGAAATATAATGCCTTCTTATCTTTCTTCTTGCTCTCGCGGTGGGTGTTCTTCTGTCGGTTGCATTTTCTGCAAGATCAACAACACCATTTTCCACGATATCTAGCAACTCGTGGTAATCAAAAAGCACCCGCATTTGAACACTCCACTGATTATAATTTTTCCCATCCAAGATAGGAACTGAGATTTGAGTCGAGCTATTCATTGTACAAGCTCTGATACCACTGATGTAGTATTACTTGCACAAACAAAATTATAGAAGCAAGGCTAGTAAAGATTGAAGAAATAATATTCAGAGGAGGAATTAAATTTTGTTGTCAAAACATGCCTATTTATAATAGGCAGGATACAATTTATGTCCTACTTTTATGCCACCACTAACTATAGGATAAAGATTAGAGCTAACATTCCATAGTAATAGGAGATTTAGGCTCAACAGACCGGCTGACTAACAAACTCACCAAGACTTATTCAAATTGAAAATAATAAAGCAAAAGAATCAAGATTAATAGCTAACATAGGTCCCCACCATCGGCCTTCGCCTGAGCCTTCGCAATGCTCTCGACCACCAGAATCTGGTTCCGCTGCCCACCGATGATCAAGTTCACGATCTCATCCTCCGATGGACTATGGTTCTCTCCTCCTCCACATAAGGGGATCGACATAAGAGCAGCAAACGCTTATAAGTTGCATCGATGGATCGTTCTGCTCTTCCTTGATGGGAACCATGACGTCCAGGAGGGTTTCATTGAGGAGAATGAAAGATTACAAGCCTGTTGGGGATAAATCCCGTCCCTACCGAAGTTCAGTCCGATGCTCAGTCTAATGCAATCGGTAGCCATGGAAGAGCTTCAGCGATCGAGTCTTAGCCGAATCCCTTCAATCGGCCGAACTTCTTAGCGGTCGAGTTTTAGCCAAACTCCTTCAGTCAGCCGAACTTCTCAGCGGTCGAGCTCCTTCCGAACTCTCCAGTGGTCGAGTCTTAGCCGAACTCCTCAACGGTCGAGTCCCTTTCGACCTCTCCAGCGATCGAGTCGTAGCCGAATTCTTTCAACCGATCGAATTTCTCAACGGTTGAGCTCTAGTCAAACTCCTACGGTAGCCGAACTCCCTTCGAGGTCCTCAGTGGCTGAGCCTCGATCGAACTCCTCAGTGGCCGAGCTTCGATCGAACTTTTCAATGATCAAGCCCCAGTTGGTCTTCGACGAGAGCCAAACTCCCTCCGAGCTTTCTCTTCGATCGAACTTCTACAGAAGCCGAACTCCTCGCAGACTTCTTTCTTAGTCGGATTCTTCCAACAGATTACTCCCGGATAATCTCCATCAGACATATTTCTTCAGAAGTCTGAACTCCTCTGAAATTGATATATGCCAAAGTCCACCAACCAATGTTTACTTTCTCAGAGCTATGGCTATTAAATCTCGATGAATGGTCGCCATCAATCTACCACAAACGATGCTATCGGATGGTATGACGCTATCGGACGGTATGACTGTCACCACCAGTCTGGTAGCATCGCTCTCTCCATAACAAGCTCCATACGGTCCACGATCGGACGATATGGCTGTCACTACCAGCCTGATGATACATCTCTTTTCGTACCAAACCTCATGTGGCCTAAAGCAGTCCGCTACCAAACGATATGGTCATTACCATCATTCAAGCTCCATCTATAAAAGAAACCCTCTAAATATATTTCCTCTAAACTTTCCTCTCCCCTTTAAAGCTCAAAGCTCACTTCTCATTCTTGAGCACTTTATTTTTATTGGTCAGAAGAGCTGACTTGATTGTCGGAGGGTCCTACCAAAGCCACCACCACTGACTCTGAACGAAACTTTATTTTGCAAGTCACCGACGGTGACCTCGTTCTCCTCTACTCTAGCTCGATCCAACATCAACCAGATTCTGCACCAACAGAATTGATGCTAGAGAAAGGGCACTTCTGTTCTTAAGGTATTCTTGAGGTTTTCTTATTCTTAAAAGAGTGCTCAGCGATAATTTCTCTCTTTCTTCTTCAGAGATCTCTCTTCTTTCTCTCTAGAGTTTTTTTTCAAGAGAGAATGCCTTCCAAGAGAGCTTCGACCCAACGATCGATGACCTCCATGGCTCGATCCCATTTAGATCCATCTGCTTCTGCTTCAGCCCCGACAACTCAGATTTCACCTATAGCCATGGTAGATGCAGAGCAGTTCAACCTGCTGGTCCAGCAGATTTATGGTCTCATCAAGATGATGCAGATCATGCGGTAGCCTCCGATGGTGACTCCACTAGATCCACCATCAGAATGTTGGAAATCGACCTCAAGAAAGACTACTCAGGCTAGCATACCCATCACCCTTGGAAAGAAGAAATAGAGAGCAGAGGATCCGTGTTTGGATCATGGTTCTCCTCTGAAGAAGATCTTATCCATCTGTAGTCGGAAGTCCTCCAAAGTCTGCAATCGAGACGACATCCTCAATCACAGACTGCGAAAGATGGATCGGTGGATTGAGGAGCTCGACCATATTGCCCCAGCTCACCATGACGACATCTGCACCGATCCTTCTTTCTCCCTCCAAATTATGCAAGAGCCCATTCCGTCGAACTTCAAGCTCCCTCAATTTGAAAGCTACAACAAAATCTCTGATCCAGTTGATCATTTAGAGACCTTTCAGACCATGATGCTACTCCATGGCGCACCAGACGTCATATTATACCGAGCCTTTCCATCTACCTTAAAGGAAGCAACAAAAAACTAGTACTCGACATTGAAGTCAGGTACGATCTTCTCTTTTGATCAGATGAATCATCAGTTCGTGGCTTACTTCGTCAGCAGTCGATGCCCACACCGAGGTTTGGATTTTCTGATAAATGTCAAGCAGAAGAAGAAAGAATCCATCCGAGCTTATGTCATCCGATTTAATGCCACGACATTGGAGGTCAGGGATCTGGATCAGTCTGTTGCGATGGTCGCAGTTAAGGACGGCCTTCAGAAGAATGATTTGCTATTTTTCCTAGAGAAGAAGTACCCCAGGAACTTTGCCGACCTGCTAGCTCAGGTCGAGAGATATGCCCGTGTCGAAGAAGCCTTCAAATTAAATGATGAAAAAATCGTAGAAGAGCGGCGGGCGGACGAGTATAATAGATTCACCATCAATGGAGGGTCGAATAAAGTTCGACCATGCTCACGGACTTCCTTCGAGCGTAAGCCTCGAACTCCTCCTCGAGCTCATCATCAAGAAAGCTCCGATAGAAGGATGCAAAGAAGTCCTCCCCTGAAAGGTTCCACAACTACGCCTCCCTCAACGCTTCTAAGGCTCAAGTTCTGACGAAAATTAAGAACCAGCTATCAAGATCAGAAGAATTACGATCTTTCCTAAATAAGCACAATCGAAGCAAGTACTGCCTCTGCCATCACGACCACGACCACGACATTGAAGAATGCGTTCAGCTCCGAGACAAAATCGAGAAGCTCATCAGGAGATGCCAATTGGGTTGGTTCCTCAGACACCAGTCTGAAGTGAAAGAAGATCGATTAAGGATGCTGCCATAGCCAAAACCATCAATGATGGAGGAACAACAAGAAGGTTGGTCGCCTCCCGTATCATCAATGCCACATCTAGGAGGAGCTTGGTACTTCAACGATCCATCATCTCTCAGCCTCAAAGTCAAGAGGAGCTCGCTCCAAATTGAGAAGGCCAGCATGAAATAGAGGAGGTCGTCCGACCCAGAGCTTATCGTCTGAAGGAACTCGAAGGAACAATGCTCCCACGATCTTGAAACATAGAAAATTTAGAGATGCGCTGCCAGTAACTTTCCTTCAATAAAATTTTTTCATTTCAATAATATTATTTTTTGATGTAAAAACTACATGATGATAGGAAAGAAGCAATCAATAGTGGCCATGTTAGGAACAGGAGGAGAACCTCATCCTAACATGAGCAGGTCAAAGTCCTTCAACCTCGACTAAAGATAAGATTTCTTCTGAGCGACCGAGCCAACCTCGACTGCAAGAGATAAGATCTCTTTCAAGTGACTGAGCCAACCTCGGCTGCAGGAGATAAGATCTCCTCCGAGCGCTCGAGTCAATCTCGGCTAGAGATAAGATCTCTTCCGAGCGCCCGAGTTAATCTCGACCAACCTACAGGAGATAAAATCTCCCCCGAGTGTCCGAGTCAACCTCGACTAGAGATAAGATCTCTTCCGAGCGATCGAGCCAACCTCGACTGTATGAGATAAGATCTCCCTTGAGCGCCCGAGTCAACCTCAAGATAAGCTCGGCTAGAGATAAGATCTCTCTTAAGTGATCGAGCCAACCTCGGCTGTAGGAGATAAGATCTCTTCCGAGCGTCCGAGTCAATCTTGGCTAGGGATAAGATCTCTCCCGAGCGATTGAGTCAACCTCAGCTGCAGGAGATAAGATCTCCTCCGAGTGCCCGAGCCAACCTCGGCTAGTGATAAGATCTCTCTCGAGCGATCGAGTCAGCCTCGGCTAGAGATAAAATCCCTTTCGAGCGCCCGAGTCAACCTTGGCTATAGGAGATAAGATCTCCTCCGAGCATCCAAGTCAACCTCGGTTAGAGATAAGATCTCTTCCGAGCGACCAAGCCAATCTTGACTGTAGGAGATAAGATCTTCTCTGAGTGCCCGAGTCAACCTCGACTAGAGATAAGATCTCTTCCGAGCGACCGAGTCAACCTTGACTGCAGGAGATAAGATCTTCCTCGAGCCAACCTCGGCTGTAGAAGATAAAATCTCCCCCCGAGCTTCAACCTCGGCCGTAGAAGCCTGAGGAGTTCAGCTTCAACTTCAACCCCGGCTGCAGGAGATAAGACCTCCCTGAGCCAACCTCGACTGCAGTAGATGAGATCTCTCCCGAGTTCATCTCGACTGCGTGGGACAAGATCTCTCCCGAGCTTCAAACCCCGACTGTAGGAGATAAGATCTTCCTCGAGCTTCGACCTCGATTGCAAGAGATAAGATCTCCCCCGAGCCAACCTTGGCTGCAGGAGATAAGACCTCTCTCAAGTCAACCTCGACTGTAGGAGATAAGATCTTCCTCGAGCTTCAACCTCGACTGTAGGAGATAAGATCTTCCCCGAGTCAATCTCGGCTGTAGGAGATAAGATCTCTTTCGAGCTTCGACCTCGGCTGCAGAAGATAAGATCTCTTCCGAGTCAACCTCGAATGTAGGAGATAAGATCTCTTCCGAGCTTCAACCTCGATTACAGGAGATAAGATCTCCTCTGAGCCAACCTCGGTTGTAGGAGATAAGATCTCCCCCGAGCTTCGATCTTGGTTGCAGGAAATAAGATCTCCTCCGAGCTTCGACCTCGGTTGCATGAGATAAGATCTCCCCCAAGCCAACCTCAGTTACATGAGATAAAATCTCCCCCAAGCCAACCTCGACTGTAGAAGATGAGATCTCCTCCGAGCTTCGACCTCAGCTGCAGGAGATAAGATCTCCCCTGAGCCAACCTCGACTGCAGAAGATAAGATCTCTCCTGAGCGATCGAGCCAACCTCGACCGCAGGAGATGAAATCTCCTTCAACTTTAGCTAGAAGTGAGATCTCTCCCGAGCTTTAACCTAAACTGGTGCAGAGCCCTAAAGAGAACTTCAGCCGTCGCCTTTTCTGCACTCTCTTCCTTCGAGTTTCGAACTTAGAAGTGGAGGGGGACTATTATTGGAGATAAACCATGCTCCTACCGAAATTCAGTCTGATGCTCAGCCTAATGCAATCGATAGTCATGGAATAGCTTCAGCGGACGAGTCTTAGTCGAACTCTTTCAGCCGACCGAACTCCTTAGTGGCCGAGCCCCTTCCAAACTTTCCAATGGTCGAGTCTTAGTCGAATCCCTTCAATCGATTGAACTTCTTAGCGGCTGAGCTTCAGTCAAACTTTTTGACGGTCGACCTTCAATCGGACTCCCACGAGAGCCGAACTCCCTCCATACCCCTCCAGTCAGACTCCTATGAGAGCCAAACTTCCTTCATGCTCCTTCAGTCAGACGCCTACGGAAGTCGAACTTTCTCCGTACTCCTCCAATCGAACGTCTACGGGATCCGAACTTCTTCTGAGCTTTTCTTTCAGTCGAACTCCTACAGAAGCCGAACCTTTTCCGAACTTTTCCTTCGGTCGAACTCCTATAGAAGCCGAACTCTTTCCAAACTTTTTCTTCAGTCGAACTCCTGCAGAAGCCAAACTACTTCCAGATTTTTTCTTCAGTCGGACTCCTCTAGTAGATTACTCCTGGATAATCTCCATCAGACGTACTTCCTTCAGAAGTTCGAACTCCTTAGGAATTGAAATATGTCGGAGTCCACCAACCAACGCTTGATTTCTTAGAGCTACGGCTATTAAATCTCGACGAACGGTCGCCATCAGTCTGCCACAAGCGATGCTACCGGATGACATGACTGCCACTACCAGTCTGGCGACACCTCTCTTTCCGTAATAAGTTCCATACGGCCCATGATCGAATGACATGGCTACCACTACCAGTTTGATGATACCTCTCTCTATACCGAACCCCATGCGGCCTTAAGTGGCTCGCTACTAGATGGTAAGGTCGTCACCATCATTCAAGCTCCATCTATAAAAGAGACCCTCTAGATATGTTCTCTCTAAGCTCTTCTCTTCCCTCTAAAGCTCAAAGCTCACTTCTCATTCCTGAGCACTCCATTTCTATTGGCTAGAAGAGCTGACTTGATCGTCGGAGGGTCCTACCGGAGCCACCACCACCGACTCCGAATGGAACTTTATTTTGCAGATCACCGACGGCGACCTTGTCCTCCTCCACTCTAGTTCGATCCGGCGTCAACCAGATTCTACACCAATAAAGCCTATACAATCGTCGCTCAAACTATACTTAACGGGCTCAGGAGGTAGGGGAGGCAATAATGGATGCTACAAGAATCCGCAAAAAAATCGGCCCACTGCCCATACTCCTAATACTATACAAGTGGGGCATCCATCTAAATCCCATCCGGGGTTCCAAAGTATCGCCCACACTCCCAATACTATACAAGTGGGGCATCCATCTAAATTCCATCTGGGGGTTTTAAAGTACCGAGTGGCATTGTATTTTCATGGTAATCCGGTATAAGAAAAAAACCTTAAAACTATCTCAAAACAATGGAAAAATGGCCTTGCAACGGCTCTCATATTGTCTAGTTACAAGTTATCTACAAGACTGCTGCTTTTCTTCGGCATACAAGTCACCGACGTCGATGACCACCAACTGGCGTTGGTCGGAGATCCTTGACGAGTAGTTCCCGGTAGTGACGGAGGTGAGGTAGACCCCCGGCGAGGCCGAGCATATGGTCAGAAACAAGTACCGGGCGACCACGCTGAGCAGGCCGGCGAGGCACGCGGCAAACGCGTCCGAGACCGCCTCCTCCTCCTCGACGAACAAGAAGGTCCCGCCGGTGGTTTCGGCCACGGCGTTCATGATGGCCGGGTCGTGGTCCGCACCGAAACCGAAGGTGTGGATCGGCCCGACGCTCCGGGCGGAGGGGGGCAGGCGTTGGAGGAAGTCTCTCGTTCGACGAGAGCTCCGCCGGCGGCCGGCAAGGGAGAAGCAATCCATGGTATCGATGCCGTCGGAAAGGAGGATGATGCTCGCCATGGGGTTGCGGAAAAGGCGTTCCTTTAGGATGCGAATGCCGGCGGAGAGGCCGCCGGCGATGTCTGTCCCGCCAGAGACGACAAGGAAGTTGATAGCGTCGGCCGCCTCTGTCCGTCCGGCGTCCGACATGAGGCGGAGGCTGAGCACGCGATTGGTGGTGTTGGAGAAGGCGACGACGGCAAGGCGGTCGGAGGGGGAGAGGTTTTGGATTACGAAACCGACAGCGTGCTTGAGGAGTGCGAGCTTGCGGCCAGCCATGCTGTGGCTGACATCGAGCACGGCGACGAGGTCGAGGGCTGCACGACCGTCGTGGCGGCGGAGGGTGGAGAGAGGCGGGGCGCGGGCCTTGATCAGGACTGCGAAGGAGGATGGAGAGGAGGCGGCGGCGATGGCAGCGAATTCGGGGAAGGTCTCGATGGCGACGATGGCGGTGGGGGGAGGTGGACGATTGATGGAGGAGGGGATGAGAGGTTCTTCGTCGTCCTCGAAGGTGGGGAAGTTCGGAAGCAGTGGGAGCATGGAGCTACGAATATGGGTTTGGCCGCCTGCTCCGAGTTCGTGGTGGTGAGGCATATTGCACATGGTCTCTGCACCATTGAGAACATTTCCAAGAAGCACTGTTGCCGTATGAGAACCGTCTATTAAAGGACAGCAGAATAAGGCAATACATGGAAGCAACATGGTCAGTATATATATATATAGTAGTCGGTATATATAGTAAAATCATAAAAAAATTGCTATTATTGTTTTCTCTTCCTCTGTTTGTTTGGCATGTAAAATTATATGAAAGTTTACACTTCATACAGAGTAGGAACGAGAGGAAGATTTTTTTTCAAAAAAAAATAAAAATGCTTATTTATAGTGTTTAGTAATATTTATTACTGTCAGTAAGTGTTCAAGGACCCCGAAGATTGCACTCAAAGCATCTTTAAAGAATTAATGCTATTATGATCTTTAAATAATGACTTAAGATCTAATTCAATTCAAAGTATTATAAAGAAATTATAGATCCTAAATTTTAGAGGAACATGAACCATTCAGATTTGCATATATGGTTTAACAAAATAAAACTTCTGCATTTCGTGAAAGAGTAAGAGAAATTAGACAATATATATTCTGTCAAAACAGTTATTACTATTAGGATTTTTTTTTTTTTTTTTTTTTTTTTTGGCTAACTATGTCTAATTGAGAAAAGATAAAGAGATATTGGTTTCCCACGGAAGAAGAGAGAGTGCTAGAGTTTGTGGATGACGACGGTGCCTCTGACGACAGCATCTTGGCTAACTTCATATGTCTATTCATCTTCTTCCATGCCTTAACCATCTTCTATATCTATGATTCACATAATCCTAATTAAGTCAAGCATACTATACTTGCTCTTCCACCATAAAAATAAACCAAACATAATCGGCGATCACAACTCCTTCCTATATAATAATCTTAATTTATGCATGAAGGAGATCTACGGAGAGTTTACTCATGAAAATAATAATAATAATAATTAGAAAGAGAGAGATCACATGTTTAATGCCTATTTCTTCTGATGAGGAGATGAAGAGAAAAAGTCTTAGAGAGAGAATTTTTTTATGGGCTAGAGCCTTCGTTCTTTATGATGTATATATATAGAGAGAGAGAGAGAAAAGAGGGTTGGAGGGTGGGCGACTGGTGTTATCTTTCCTCTTCTGGATTCTCCCTTTTTATGGTAATGACTTGATATGCTCATCTCATAAATTCTTTCCCTTTTGGAAAAGGAATTCATTTCCTCTGGTCAACTGGTATCTCTCTTCGGGTATCTTTCCTCTTCTGGATTCTCCCTTTTTATGGTAATGACTTGATATGCTCATCTCATAAATTCTTTCCCTTTTGGAAAAGGAATTCATTTCCTCTGGTCAACTGGTATCTCTCTTCGGGTCAGCACAGCCTCCGACTGTGCTGACCGGGGTTCACCGGCGCCTGCACCCCATTCCTAAAATATTTTTCTTTACTTTTTAAAATTTTCTCATAATTCATCTAATTAATTAATTAATTAATTTAATTAAGTGAGAGAGAGAGAGGAATTCTCTTTTTTTTTTTTTTTCTTCTTCTCTTCCTTTTCAAACAGATGGCTGTCCATCCAGGGTTAGACTCTTCTTATGGAAGGTTGCCTGGGACCGTCTTTGGATTTGGTCCCCTCTCCGAAATAGGGACATAGATGTGCCAACCATATGCCCGAATTACGGGATGAAGGATGAGACGATGGAACATACCTTTTTTCATTGCCTTAGGACGTGCATGATCTGATAGATGGCGGATGGCCCATATTGGGATATATCCTCTAGCTTTTGACTCTCTTCTTTTTTTGGTGTGATCCACCATGATTCATCTAAAAAGATGGCCTACATCGCCTATCAGATATGGCTATCGAGGAACAGCTTGGTCTTTGATACTAAGATCATCCCTACTCATTGGGTGCTTGAGTGCGCATTTTTTTGGCGGAGGAGTTCTATCGCTATGATGTTGTCAAACAGTCTCTTGATGACTCGAGTTTCTGGAGCCTCCTTGCTGCTCCTGCAGTGATTCATACCATACTTTTCATCTCCTGAGAGTCTCCATCCTCAGATTTTGTTAAGATCAATTTTGATGGTAGTGTCAGAGGAAGTAACGGTGGTGTGGGTTATGTGATCTGAAACTATGAGGATAGGATGCTTGCAGCTGGAGGATCTCTTCTTTTTGAGCTATTTATTTCTAGTATGGAGCTTCAAGCTATCTAGATGAACATCATTCATGTATGATTGAGGATATATGCGGAAAAGTATTATAATGGAGAGTGACTCAACTATTGTCATTGTCTGAGTTTGGGATGCTGTAGAGCCCGCTGTTTATTTTTTAATTTATGATATTTAAAAAAAAAATTATTATTTTTTAATGATTATTATGAAGCATGTCTATGTCTATGGATGGTGCTGCTGATTAGATGATATTTTTTATTATCGATTATATTGATGAATGGTTCCGGCATCTGATCTTTTGGATTGCATTCGTATAAGAGTTGTTTGGCTGCCCGCTTGTATCAAAAAGAATAGGGAGTCTCTCCCCCTTTTTCTCGCTCTCCCACGCGTGCGGTCGCGGAAGACGGGCCGGCAACCATGGCGGCTCCCGACGGCGTGAGACCACGCCCCCATCGACGGCCATGGCTGATGGGGGCCGGCGACCCAGGCCCATGGGGTGGAGTCGACGGAAAGAAAACAGAGTTCTTCCCCTACTTTATTTTTCACATCGGTGGCAAAGGAAGGCCGGGGCCGACCATCTATGACGGTTCCTGGCGGCAGCGAAGCCGCAGCCCCCGGCGACGGCCCCAAAGGCGGCAGCTACCGACGGCACTTGGTGGGATTAACAGGAATGAAACAGGGACCGCCCTGTTTGAATAAACCGGCAAGCTGCCGGCTCCTCACCATGCGCTGGTAACGAGAAGAGGCCCACGGAAAGGAAGAGAAGGGAGGGAAGAAAGCTACTTAGGTAGGCCTCACGACAAGATTCCGGCGATCTCTTCCCAACGGCAACACCAAAAGAATGCGAGAAATCCCGGCCGATTCACGGCTACTCCTCAAACAACTCAAGGTGGGGATCTAAGGGAGGGGAAGAGAGCTTTTATAGAGGGGTTTCCTAAACTCATCCGGACTTTCGGTTGGGAGCCTTCTTCCTCCTCCTTCGTTGGTATTTGGGCTCACTTGATTCAGGCCAGTCCAAGAGCCCAAACGGGCTGGTCCGTTATGGCTAAGCATTCCTCTCTTAAGTAAAAATCCATGCATTGCGCTCTCGCCACACAAACCATTGCAAAGCAGCAGCAGTTACATCACAGTCTTCCTTGATTATAGGTAGTTAGGCACCCATTCACATCTCCACACTGTCCATAGGGATCTGGTGGAAGGATCAACGATCATGTTTACATGCCTAAAATTTTTCAGTACATCGCCGATGTAAATTCGAAGCATTTCCTCATATACTCTTACCACTGTTCAACAATATTTTTCTTGATGAGTGAATTGAACTTTTGGATCAGGAGATCGGAAAGAGCCAAGCAAATCAAAAGTGTGGAAGCTGAAGCAGGATGTCAACAATGTAGATTAAATAAGAGTTTCAGATAATTAAACGGCATAGTTTAAGGTAGGTCCATATAGGCCCCCGTCTATGGCACTAGTGATGTTGTACCACCTTGATCACCAGAGTAGTAGATAAAGGCCCCTCTCCAAGGAACTCTATAGCAATGGCCGTGAGAGAAAACTGAAGTTACGTGTTCTTCTGTCCTTATTATTATCATATACTACAATACTTAAGATGATCGATTGATATGCCTCTATAATTAAAAAAT
The DNA here is from genome assembly GCA_006176705.1 of Cocos nucifera. NCBI lineage: Eukaryota > Viridiplantae > Streptophyta > Magnoliopsida > Arecales > Arecaceae > Cocos > Cocos nucifera. Next base: position 383,542 of record QRFJ01000343.1, on the reverse strand, counting down.
TTAAACATTGGTAATCACAAAATTTTGGTAGGTGACCTGCATCAAGTTGAATTGAGGAGTTGTTTTACTAATAACACATCATGCTGAAGATTTTTCAAGAAACAGGACATCTAATTTTCTCAGTAAATACATGCTGAAAAATTGATTGATAAAATGAAAGTGAGATATATGCTACTTCGATCTGTACATGCCCATTTTGTATTGTAGCAATGTAAACCCATTCTCTTTAGCATAAATTTTTATCATTTCATTCTGGTGCACCCACACAAAACCACCCATCCTCCTCCTCCTCCTCCTCCCCCCAACCGCCACCCACCCCAAGAGATCGTTTTTGGCTCCATTCCTAGACTTTAGCCTAAACACTTGGTTGTTCCTACTTTTTCTTTTTTTTTTTTGGTAATGAAACTGCCCATGCAACTCTAGCATGGATACATCTCAAGAAGTCAGAAGACATAGTCTTCCAAAAAAAGCGCCAAGAAATATCTCCCACATCAGTCCACACAGCCTCTCCAGTGTGCTCTTTGTATAATAGTAGATGTGGATTGCAACAACCAATTAGTGCATGATCACTCGAGGGTTAGTTGGAGAAGACTAGTTTTAAATGTCAAAAATTGATTTTCTGCTGGATTTGTGAATTTGGAAGCCTATTTGAGCGTAGTCCATATCAATCCAACATCTTTCCAATCTTAATCTTGTGGAAGGTAAAAAAGAAACTCCATGAATCATTCTTTTTCTTGCATCAGTAGACTAGGACTCGACAAGATCTTGGAAGACTATGGGTGGGGGGTGCGATTGGAAGAATTCCCAAACAGGCTCTAAATGGATCATTTTTTTCCAAACTTATTTTCAGTTGTGCCTTTTTCATGGTGCAGTCGACCTACACTCAATTATTATTGTATATTATTTTAAATTAAGTAATTGTCATATCTAGCTTAGTACTCCAAATAACCATTAACAGCATTTTTTTTTTTTTTTTTTAATATCAAGATTTACGCTGATATCAAGTTTACCTCCTATTATGGCAATGCCTCAATTTGAGTAGGACTATTTCTCTGAAACAAGGATATGACGTGCACCATGACTCTCAGGTCTCAACATACCATAATGCATCATGCTAAAGCTTCCTTGAACATAAAAGCATCATAGCGTGATATCTTAGTCCCAAGCTTGAGCAGCAAGAGCTATTGTTTTAAGCGACCTAAAATTTAGGAAAAAATTCTAAAGAAAATAAAATTGGGGTTTGGATAAATGACTCAATTTGTGACAATATGGTCACCATCTTATTACAGATATCAGATGAATGTATGTAGGTACTACATTTTTTAGATTTCTTATATCCCAGTAAATTATTAAATTATGTTCTTAATTGAATCAAAGAACCATCGGAAAATTATAACTCATCTAAAATTATATAGATAAAAACAACAACTTGGGACAATAATATGAAATGATCAAAATACTCCGTAGCTGTTTTATGATTCAGTGGCCCAAAAGTAGTCCATGTGATTGATATAAGGTAATATTGTACTTTTGCATATCATATAACTCTTGTAATGTATGCCATCGTCAGAGGTTTATTTTTTCGGTCAAAAGCCCAAGATATAAGTTCATTCTCATTCAGATGATTTATTTGGTTTGCACTTAAACCAAGTAAAATTCATATATTGCTGATGTAGATGCAACTTGTAGTCCAAGCTCACATCATGTCCAAATTCATAAAAACTAATTCCAAATAATCCTTATTATCATCATGGTCTAAGTTATGATTACTCATGATCATGGCTCATGCCCGAAACATTTGGTTCATATAAAGTGTAACCACATGTGATTATATTCACCACCACTAAAATGGTTAAATAGTTGATGATCACTACAATAAAATTTATTTTTTATGATGTAAAAAATTCATCATAAATAGTAAATTTCTATCATTAATAATTATTAATGATAAAAATTTCATTGTTAATTTTTCATCGTAAAAAATGAGGTCACAGATAATATTTACTAAAAAAATTAATTTTTATTACTAATAATAATTTTTTATGATAAAACTTTTTTATCAAAAAAATTATTTTATTCATTAAATTATTTACGATGAAAATATTTACAATGAAAAATCATAATTTTGCATTATAAATAATTTTTTATTTTTGAAAAAAAATATTAGTTGAAAATAAAAAATTATTTATAATGAAAAAATTTTATTACAAAAAAAATTATTTATGATGGAATTTTTCTATCATAAATATTTTTTTATTTACGATGAAAACTTTTTCGTTGCAAAAAATAATTATTTGTGATGTATTTTTTTCGTCACAAATAATCATTTTTTGTGATGCAAAAATTTTATTGTAAATTACAAATATTTTTTTTAAAAAAATTATAATAAATATATTTTATAATTTATATTTTTAATATTTATATTTATAATTTATAAAATTAAAATAAAAAATTCATAAAATAAACTCATAAATAAATTTTATCATTTATTATATAAAAATATAGATATAGAAAGTATTTTTTATAAATATAAAAGAACCAAAATAAAAATAAAAATATACAAAAATAAGCTGTCGGTCATCAAGCATCGGTATTTGGAGAAGAAGAATGGGTTGAAGGAGGGGAGCACTTAGAGGAGCTTGGACCAACCTACTATTGCCTCATCAGCTGCATCATCTGTGCCATTCGTTCCATCATCTATATCTGAAATAGTTGATACCCATCGATACATGCAGTCAACTCAACAGCCTGCTGTGGATCCTCCATAGCTTATCTCTATATCTCCGTCAGCCAGACATCATAGGTGGCATGGATGTCAGCTCTGAACGAACGTGAAGATATGCAAGCTCTAATCTGATGCCTTAGTCTCCTAATATAACAGGATCTCGTACCAAGCACCTAATCATAGATTTCATCATCTATGGGTGCAATTGAAACCTTAGGAGTAGGCTGAGATCTAATATCTATCATATGATCCTGAAAATTAAAGTTATATCTATTCTAAGTTTGTACTGAAAATCAAAATGTCAATAAAAAAATAGTTAAAAAAACTTACATAAAGCTCCTGACTTTCTGCCATTCAATCTCCTGATTGCTGCTAGTGGATCCGCTGGTAGATCTCGATCCTACTAGGAAGCTCATCACTCTCTATATCTCTTTATAATTTAAGAATAATTAATAAAAAAATTTAAATAGTTAAAGAGTTAAAATATATTAAATAGAAATTACTTACCATTTGCTCCATATGGTGAGCAAATGGCCTCGAACCTCCATAATGCGAGACTATCTATCTTGCCCGATTCGTGACATTTTTGGCACATCGATCATGCATAGTTAACAATCAAATTAATAATTAAATAACTAACTAAATTTAAAAATAAATAATTTAATTATTAAATTTTAAATAAAAAAATTATCTGATATGCCAGATCCTCATACGTGCAGCATATTATAGTCGAGTCCTCGATACTGATGCTGTCATATGGCTGCTATCGCGCTACCTAAACCCCTTGGTCGTGCACTATAGCACACTAGTGACGATAAATATGATGCCGATACTTCTTGAAATACGAGCATAGATGATCATCTATAGCTCATCGTACGAGATCGTGCTCAAAATCTGTAATAACATAAAAAATAGCCTATCAATAATAAAAATTATAAAAATATAGTATTAATTAAATATTTAAATAAATATTATTTTATCTATAAGTGGCTATAGAAGATCTCTCTTTGAGCCAGTGTAATCTGACGCCAATCGAAGAGCATTGTCGAGACAAAGCTGTAGCATATGATGCCCAGCTCAGTCTGCCATGGCTCGCACTATCTCCTAATAGGCCTGATATAGCCTGATGGAATCTCAATGTGGAGATGCTATCCCTCGTGCTCGCATCTCCAACGCTCCAGGACGAGGTTCTTCGACGGACCTCACCCTCGCCTCACCACTGACAGAGAATGGCCTGAAAAAATAATAAATAAGTTATTAGTATGATAGCCATCTATAAACCTAATAGGTAAATTAAAATTAAATTTTATTATGTAAAAATATTAAAATACCAATCGAGCCCATCTCACTCAGACTCACCTCTATAAGGCCTTCTAGCGACTTCGATGGTACAGTAGTGAAAATGGGAGAAGGCTTAAAGGTAGGCTGAAAAATCGATCATCATCATCTCGCTCCTAGCACCATACTTACAATGCTTAAACTATGCATATAACTAACTTGACATATAAATAAATATAATAATAAATAATAATAGTAAAAAATATATAAATACTAATGAATAAAATTATATTGTATACCATTATTGCAAGAAAAGATTCAACAAAGAATATAAATCTATTTATCAATATCCATATTCTCCTCGATTTCTAGATCCTCCTCCAAATCATAATAATCAATTAATATATTATTTTCTGTCTCATCATCATTTATGAACCGATCGTTGCCCTCCGAATCATTAAGATTAAATACAAAATCAGCTTCAACTTCATTGGACGACATATTAGCCCTATTCAAAGGAGCTGTTATAAGTTTTTCGTCAACAAGAAGCTTCGTTAATATTTGTTCTTCCTCTTGAAAAGCTTTCTCTTCATGTAGATCTGAATTATCATCCATCTCTAGTCAGATTGGTATATTATATACGCCTCTAAGTATTATTTTTTATACAATATGCCAATCATCTCTATATTTTGGATCCTTTAAATATGTTACTTGTTTCGCTTGAGTTGCTAATATATACGGTTCATTCTGGTACCATATTCATGCAAAATTTATACTGATAAAGTATGGATCGATATGAATACCGATCTTTTTATTGCTAATATCCCATCATTCATACTAAAATAAGGATATCGAATTTTTGGATCCATACTTCAGTTCTATGATATCTATCAATACACCAAGATATTCAATCTCCTCTTCTCCTTCATATCCTATCATAGCAATCCCACTATTCTAGGTCCATCTTTGCATCTCAAGCTCTCTTGTATGAAATCTCATTCCTCTAATGATATAGGATGCATAGTAGTTAACCCTTCAATCGGGGTCATATGCTAAATCATACATCGATCGTACTCTCTTCTTTATTGAAATACTTGGATTTCATCTACAATATAGCATAAAAAATTATATTAGTATAAATAATTAATTACATAATTATAAAAATATAACGTAATACTAGTGAAACTTACGTGGTCTCCAAACCATTTTGCAAATTTTCTTCTATGTTGATCATCAATATTTGTATTATTCTCTCTAGATGGTATATTCTTGTGCTCACTGCAATAAATCATGATTTTTAATTTTATATCGACATGAAAAAATTAGTTAGAACACTAAAATTATGCTAAGATAATACTTAATTAAATCTTCAATTTTTTTACAATTATTTAGAATATAGAAGTATGCCTTGGATAGCTCATTCACATCCATAAACTCATATTTTCTTCCATTCATGAGTCAAACCGTTTGTTTGAATATAGACAGTGTCAGTTCATCATCATCCCATTCATGATCTACATTACGATCTGCACGATTAAATCTTATTTCGATATCATCAAGATTCATCGAGCAGAATATGAAATACTCCATAGCTATGTATGCTTCTGTTATAGACTCTTCAGGCCGTGCCTTATTGCGCACATGCTTTTTTAGGATATACAAAAATCTATAAATAAAAAATAATTTAAATTTAACTAATATATTTATATTTTACAACTAATATGTCAAAGAGATTATGATTTTTTTACCTTTCAATATGATACATCCACCAATAATATACCAGACCGATCAGAAAAGCTTCTTTTGGAAGATAAACAGCCAGGTGCACCATAACATCAAAAAATGATAATGAAAAGATTTTTTCTAACTTACAAAAAATGAGCACAATATCCTTCTCAAACTTCTCAATTAAGTTAATCTTCAATTTTCGACAACATAGTTTTTGAAAGAACACTCCCAACTCAATCAATGTAGCTTGAACATTACTACTCAGATAGCCGCGCATCACCATAGGAAGCAAGCACTGCATCATTACATGGGAGTCATTTCTTTTCATGCCAAAGATATTGCCGTTATTGTTGCCAACACACCATGATACATTTGAAGCGTAAGTATCGAGAAACTTTACAATTTTGAATCATCCATAGAAACTCTTCTTCTCCTCATCAAATAGTGAATGACATGCAGTTGGCATAAAATATTTATCACCTCGATGAACTAAATGCAAACTCCAGCCGAATTTCCATTTCTTATGAATCAAGGCGAGCTTTTGATTTATCTTTTATTTTTTCTGCGATGTTCAACATTGTACTAATGAATTATCATAAATATTCTTTTTAATGTGCATTACATCCAGATTATGATAAAGTAGTAGCTGTTTCTAGTATGGTAGTTTGAAAAATAGGCTTTGCTTTATCTAATTTAGCTCAGCTTCAGTATGCTTCTGCTTGCGAGTACTTGATATTTTTTTAAATTTTATATTTTTAACGACTTCAAGTTGTTCTAAAATTTTTGCTCCACTTAACTCCTTAGGTGGCGAATGTCAGTCGGACTTATCATCAAAATATTGGTTATAATGGATCCTCCAAGAGTGATTAGCAGGTAGAAACTATCGATGACCCATGAAGCAGATTTTTCTTCCATGCTTTAAATGTAAAAAGGACGTATCCTTATGGCATATTAGACATGCTAGATATCCTTTGGTACTACATTCAGATAAGTTTTTATATGTAGAAAAATTATTTATGGTCCAAAAAATCGATGCATGCAACTTAAAATTTCTTCAACTGATAGAATAATATATCTGTACTCCATTTTTTTCATAGCTTCTTTAGATCATCGATTAAGGATCGTAAATATACATCAATTTCATTATCTAGTGCTTTCGAACCTAGAATCAACAGTGACATAAAAAAAAAAGTCTCTTTCATGCATTTTCAAGGTGACACATTATATACAATTAACATCATAGGCTACATGTTGTAGAAAGTACTCAAATTATCAAAAGAATTAAATTCATCTGTTGCTAGACAAAGCTGGATATTGGCAGGTCACTCGCAAATAATGGATAGTTTGTATCGAAGTCTTTCCATATTACAGAGTTAACCGAGTGACTAAGTATGTTCTCCTCCAAAACTCGCTGCACATGATGCTATCTTATTTCTTCAACTATCTTTGTGGACATATACAACCTTTGAAGTCTTGGAATCAATGAAAAATATCTCAAAACTTTATAAGGTATCTTCTTTCCTTTCCTATTATCAATTTTGTACCTAGGTTCACCGCATTGCGAACATTTACTTGCTTGTTCATTCTTCTTATAAAATAATATACAATCACTTTTGCAAACATGTATAGGAATATAGCCAAGTTGCAATTCCTGCATGTATATTTTTGCTTCAGTATATGATTTTGGAAGTCTCAATCCATCGGAAAGAGCTGCTTTAATCAATACCAAATTTTGATCAAATGACTTCTGACTCCATCAGTTCACAGTTTTAATATGAAGTAATTTGATCAAAAACTCTAACTTGAAGAACTTTATATAATTTGGATAGAGTGCCTCTCGTGCATCCCTTACAAGCTTTGCAAACTGCTCAGAAGTTCCTTTTATCTCATTAATATTATATTCATGATCAGAACTACCTTGAGATGCACTAGTACTCATGGGTACATTTGAGCTAATATCCTGATGTAAATCATTCAATAGTGAACCTATACCACCATATTTGATAGGTTCAGCACATCGCTATCATCTTCAATATCATCATTGTTGTCCATAACTTCATTCAAATCACCCTCCCCGTACCATATCCAGCGAGTATACTTCTTGTTCATACCATAACGTAGTAGATGCTCCTTAATAGATGATATGTGATGATATATTATATTGATACATCTTTTACATGGATACTTTATCCGACTGGCACTGTCAGCCTTACACCATGCAAATTCAATGAAATCTCGAATACCTTTTCGATATTCAGGTAAGAAAATATTCCTGACATTCATCCAACTTTTATTGATATTTATCTAACAACAAAGAATAATGCTTAATGAATCCTAACTCTACCAACTCTTTCCTAATTGGTGTGGTCATATCCCTTTCAAAAATGCATCATTTTTATTATTGCCATAGCTTTGTTCTTTGTTCTATATCCAAAAAAATCCAGCAATATCTTCCTACAGCTCTCCAAGCATACGATATAGATGAATCATATTATAACCACATTTAATATATACCAGGAGAACAAACGAGATAACTATGATGAAATTTTTTATAATAGAACAAAGAACACCATGACAATAATAAAATATTGTTATATTTCTAAACTGTCCAAATAGGAGCATCCAAGAGCCATTCACAAAGTCCATTTTGAGGACCCGAGGACCAACTCTTGAATAGAAATCTAAGGTTACATCAATGCATGCATTAAATCATTACCATGCATCTCTTTATAAAAATAAAAAGATGTATCTGGATCCTAACCTCGATCATGATCTAAATCTCAAACCGGATCCCAAACAGGATCCCAGATCGAATCCCGAACCAAATCTTGACCCAGATCCCAACCTCAATCTGATCCGAATCATGATCCAAATCTCAAATCGAATCTCGAACTGAATCCCAACCTGATTTCCGACCTCGATCTGATCCGGATCATGATCCAAATTGTGAACCAGATCCCAAATAGGATCCCAAACCGAATCCTGATCTCAATCCGATTCGGATCATGATCCGAATCTCGAACTAGATCCCAGACATGATCTCAGATCGGATCCAGACCGAATCCCAACCTGGATTTTGACCTCGATCCAATCTGGATAGTGACTCAAAAATCAAGCTGGATTCGGGATCAAATTTCGAGCAAGATCTCGGACCCAATCTTGACCCTGATCCCAACCTCGATTCGATCTCGATCTAAATTCCAACTCAGATCTCGAATCGGATCCCAATCTGCATCCCAGATCGGACAGTTCATATGCATTAAAAATTAAAATATTCAGCTAATCCAAATTAAATTATTAAATCATAATCATAATAAAATATAGGGACTAAATAAGTAAAAATATTAAACTATAACAAGTAAAAGCATAAAAATTATTTTTAAAACTTAAAAATTTTAATTATAAAAAATAATTTATTTTTAAATATTTTATTAATCTATTTTAAAATTTATTTATCAATCTATTTTATTATTATAAATAATTATTAAATTTTATAAAATAATTAAGGACTAAATAAGCTGTAACCCATACAATCCCCCCTCCACCCCCCTCCCTGGGTCCCCCCACCACCACTTGGCCATCACCACCGCCCACCACCCTCGCACCCCCCATCTGATCCGTCACCACCACCTCTCCGCCCTCCACCCTCGCAACCCCCGACCCATCACCACCACCTTTCCGCCCTCCACCCATTGCGGCCCCCCACCCCCTATAGTGCCCCTCCGCCTGCCACCCCCTGCGGCGCCCTCCACCTCTCACGGCCCCTCATCTCCTGTGGTGCCCTCTGCCTTCCACCACCCGCGACCCTCCACCCAACCTGTCACACCGCCCCTCCGCCCCCACCCCATGCGGCCCCCCCACCTACCCCTGCACCCCCCATCCCTTGCGGCCTCCCATCCCCTGCAGTGCCCCTCACCCCACACCCATCCAACCGAACCGTCACCACCACCCCTTGACCCCCCACCTCTTGTGGCACCCCTCCGCCTCCCACCACCTGCAGCCCCCAATCAATGTCACCACCGCCCTCAGCCCCCCACCTCCTGCGGTGCCCCTCCGCCTCCCACCACCTGCTACCCGCACCCGACCTGCCAATACCGCACCCACCTCCTGCCAGCACCACCCCCACCCCACTACACTCCGCACCCCTCACCCATCATCGGCCACCCCATGGCAACACCCCGTGCGCAGACGAAAGAACGAAAAAAATTAAATTGCAATCCCGAAACTTACCTTCGATTCACACGTGGTAGCAGCAGCGATGGTAGCAACAACAATGGCAGCGAAAGATGCGGTCACCAATCAATGAAAGCCCATGAAGAAGGGGAGAGAGGAGAGGGGAGGATTTTGGAGCATGAGTGGGTTTCGTGAGAAATAAGCGATGTTGAGGTGAGGGGTATTTAAAGATTTTTAACGATGAAATTTTAGTGACAAAAATTTCATCACTAAAAATCTCATTTGTAATGACAACTTAATTTTCATTGCTAATAAATCCCACCAATTTTTTTTATTAAAATTTTTCTCTTAAAAAAAATAAAAATAAGAAAAGTTATTTATGATGAAAATATATATTCCATCACTAATAATAATTATTTAAATAATTATTATCTAATTAAAAGGTTTGACTATTTGTGATAAAAAAAATTTATCATAAATAATTAATTATTTATGATGTAAAACATATTTATATCGTAAATAATAATTATTTATGATGAAAAATTTTCATCATAATAATCGACCATAAATTTATCATTTAAAAAATAAAAAAGATAGGATTATTTGCAAAAAAAAAATTCATCAAGAATAATTAATTATTTGCAATGTAAAACATATTTACATGCAAATAATAAATTATTTATGATGGAAGCTTTTCATTGCAAATAATTGACCATAAATTATTCATTTAAGAAACAAAAAAAAGCGGACCATTTATGACGTAAATATATTTTATATTATAAATAATTAATTATTTATGATAAAAATTTTCATCATAAATAAAAAGTCATAAATTAGGTATTTAAAATATAAAAAAAGGATGGACTATTTTAAACATAAAAAGGGGCAAAGATGCACTGTGCATAGCCGATGCGATACGGTTGAGGGGTACAAGTGTTAGATATATCTGCCTTAGAAGCCAGAATTGGCTGACACTTGTAATACACTTCTAGGGGCAAAATTGTAATTTTGACTATAATTAATGAAATGGGTTATTTTCTATCACACATGTGTATTTAGTGTCTGTGATACATCCTTTGAGTTAATGGTAATGATAATTCATATTTTCAAGAGTTGAAAATTTAAGACATGAATAATCATTATTAACTCATAAACAGCTCCCGACCATAGGATCATCACGAGGATGGTGATTGATCCGGAAGGTTGGTGTACGATCGCTTCTCTTTAGTAGATGAGTCTTGAGTCTACGGTGTGGAGACACCGGAGCGAGAGTACAGGTACTCGTTAGAGAACGAGGGCACTGAGCGTGACCACCTCGAGTAGTCATTAGGAAGTCTACCTTCTCGTCAATGACTGACTCGATGCTGCAGTAGTGTGTCTGGTTCTTTGACCTGAGATGCATCGGCAGTTCACCTTGAGGGTGTTATAGTTTGACTACACCATTACTCGGTCTCCTAGCCATATGGAACCCTGAGGTGTATGTTGGCTATAGCATGTTCATTGTAGGAACTGGATTGCATCAAGATGGGATCTATCTACCTCGGTGGTAGAGGAGCAGCCCTATGATGATCATGAGAATCAAGTCCAGAAATCCATGGCCATGGTAGAGTGAAATAATAGAAAGAGTTTCTATTTAGATTTTCACATTGGACTCGAATCGAATGATTACATCATATGACAGAGACTAGGGTTTGACGAGTTCACCTTAACCCTAATCTGATCGGGGCTCAAGATAGAAGAACTGAATCACATAGGTAGCTGCACCAAGAGGTTCACATTCAGCTCTGATGGGTTGCCACCATATACTGCTAGGTGTCACTGGTGGATTTTGGGAGCAATTAGAATGATTTAGATGATCGATCATTCTAGCTGTTCGAATCAGAAGAGTTCTGATCCATCGAAAGGAGTTTCGATGATGTCGATGATAGAGATCATGACATATCCCATTACCATACAGAACTGAACCTAACTGGGTCACACAAACAAGGGTTTGAATCTGGTGATCATCAATTGAACTGATCTAGTTCAATTGATCTGAATGAGATTCAATTAGGTTCAAGGAAATCGTGCTAGCACTCGATTGAACCTAACGTTCTTCTTTTACTATCATAAATAAGTTGTCCTGACTGAGCCAAAGGAGTTTGTGCTCAATCAGAGGCCTTCATATGGTCTGACTGGAGGTTGTCCAAGTCAGAATAGGTTGTCTTATTTGTAAGACATTACCTGCCATTTTTGGTCACCTGCCATTTCTTGTTCTTTGACTTTGGTCAAAAGTCTACCTTTGACTGGTCAAACGTTGACCATTGACCCTTTGACTTTTGACCACATGTCATGCACCTATTGGAGAGCTGGTGGGGGCTTGTCCCCCTGCCAGAACCTGGCAAGGAGAAGGGCGCACGCCAAGGGTGGCGTGAGCCCAAGTAGGAGGCGCCTAGGAGTCCTTGTTGGACAAGGACTCCACCTCCCTTTTGGATTCCAATCAGAGTTCTACTAAGAATCCAGTTTGACTGGTCTTAGGCGCCCTCTAAGGAGGAATCCAGGGGTCTCTATTCCAACCAATCAGATTTAGATCTGATTTCACAAAGGGTTGTGATTGGTTGAGAGGAAGAGGAGTTGGATCACAAGAGGTCTATAAATAAGACCCTGCGCCCAACCCTAATTCTAAGTGAAAGAGAGATTTCCCACGCCCCAAGGCTGCCTCTCCCCTCCTTCTCCACGCCATAGTCTCTTCTCCCCTTGCTCTCCACGTCCAAAAGTGTTTTGGATTTAGGTTGGTGCAATTCAGATCAAGGAAAGGCGATCAAAAGCAAGAAGGCTGCGCTGCTGCAAAAGGACGACTGCAGATCTTCAAAAGAGTTTTGAAGATCCTCCAGATCAGATCCAGATCTGATTTTTGGAGGTGTGATAGAGAAGAAGAGGTTCTCCAGATCCAACCCGAGTGGATACCGGTAGAGGTCAGGCGCTTGCGTGGCTTAGATCCAGAACCTTCCGCTGCAATCAGGATCATCTACAGGATAATAGGATTACCCAAATCAGGTAAATTGAATTTAATTTAATTTATCTTATTTTATTTTATTTATTAAAATAATAAGAATCAGATTTGAAATATATCAAGATCTGATTGAGATCAAGAGAAAATTTTTGAAATATATCTCTTGATCTAATCAGATCTGGACGAATCTGGACCGAAAAATCAGGATTTTCCTTCAGCAAGCACATCCGCTATTAGCTAGCCCATAAGCAAATTAGTTTTTTTTATTTTTTAAAAAATTAGTATTTTTTTTAAAGAAATATTTTTTTATTTTTTAAATATTTTATAATTTTAAAATTTAAAATTTATTTTTTTTATTATTTAAATAATTATCATTAGAGTATCATCATAAAAGATCATCTCGATCCAGTAGCTCAAGCTATGTCAATCAATAAAATTTGATTTCGATGGTCACGAACGATCGTATAATAATCTGGTAGATAAAAAATACTGATTAGTTTGAAAACTTGCAACGATGATTTTTGTGATATTTATAATATACTATTAAATTTTTACTTCAATCAGATATAATTATCATAATAAATTTTATACGAAATGATTTGGACCGTTAAATAAAAAATAAGTGATTAAAAAATTAAATAGCGTGTGATTATAAAATAATTTTTTTAGATAAATGATCTTTGCTAATAGTTTGATCATTTATATGATGGTGATCGTAAAAAGCAAACCATATGTATATAAATTATTTAAAACTATATATCTCTTAATACATATTCTTAAAGTTCTCAAACAATTATACTTACATTTTTGTAAAATCTACTTAACATGAATGATTCATATATGCAGAGTTTAGATTTTACGATCACCATCATATAAATAATTAAAATAGTAGTAGAGATCATTTATCTAAAAAATTATCTTATAATTAAACGTTGTTCAATCTTTTGATCACTCATTTATTATTTAATGGTCCAAATCATCTCATGCTAAATTGATAATGATAATTATGTTCGATTGAAGTAAAATTTTGATAGTATACTATAAATATTATAGAGATCATCATTGTAAGTTTTTAAATCCATCGATGATTTTTATTTATCAGATTATCATACGGTCATTCATGACTATCAAAATCAAATTTTATTAATCAACATAGCTAGAGCTAATGGATCGAGGCAGTTTTTTATGATGATACTCTAATAATAATTACTTAAATAATAAATAAATAAATAAATTTTAAATTTTAAAATTTTATAATATTTAAAAATAAAAAAAATATTTTTTAAAAAATATTAATTTTTAAATAAAATTAAAATAATACTAATTTGCTCGTGGGCTAACTAATAGTGAACGTGCTCGCACCCCCTAACCCCATCATGTCAGCCATGCATGGTGCATCTTTACCCTTTTTTTATTTTTAAAATAGTTCATCTTTTCAATTCTTTAAATGATTAATTTACAATCAATTATTTATGATAAAAAAATTTTATCATAAATAATTTATCTTTTTCTAATTTTTAAATAATTAATTAATTATCAATTATTTATAATAAATTTTTTTTATCAAAAATAATATTTTATTTATAACATAAATAATATTTATGTCATAAATAATTAATTATTTATGATAAATTTTTTTTATCGTAAATAATCCATCCTTTTCTAATTTTTAAATGATTAATTTATGATCAATTATTTGCAACGAAAATTTTCTATCATAAATAATCTTTTATTTGTGGCGCAAAATTGTAAGGATTAGTGTGGTGCTTTCAAACCTTGAAAACATGAAAAAAAAGATCATGGAAAGATGGGAGTAAGCCATCTAGGAAAATCAGCTTGAACAATGGAGGAGTCATCTCGGTTATGAGATAAGATGACTCGGTGCTAAGCAAAATATCTCAGTCTTAGGTGAAGAGGACTCGATTTTGATCGAGTTATCTTGGAGATGGACCGAGACATCTCAGTCTCAGAGTTCATCTATATAGAGAGTAGCATTCGACATAATCCCAGATAGTAATGACTCGATTTTGAGATGAGTCATCTCGGATGCAGGTGAGATATCTCGATCTCAGTTAGAGATATCTCGATTTTCGCAGGTAGAAATGAAAGGTATTTTTATTTGAGTCTAGGATAGGGCTTTATCCTAGGGATCTTAAGGCTTAGTTCGAGAGGTCTTAAGAGGGCTAATTCGTATATGGGTCGGGTTTAGATTCAGAAGATGAGAGTATGAAAAACATAGATGTACATGGGCTCGGTCAGCACTTTCATGTATTGGGTTAGTCATAAGAGTTTTTAGTTAGACCTAATGCCTATATATAAATACATAGGTTGTATTAGGATTTTAAGAAAGAACTAAATATAGATCTTTTCTCTTAATCTTTCTCTCTCTTTCTTTTTTTCTCTAGGGTTGTCACCCCAAGGTTCCTTGAAGAAATCCTAGAGGAAGGGGTGCCTCCCTTAAGCCCTAGAAGGAAGGCGCCCCATCATAGCACCTAAAGATTGGTGTTGGTGTTTGCTACCATCAGAGATATGATCTATCGCAGATCTCCTCAGGTTCACGTAGAGCTATCTAGGGGTTCTGCAATATGGTATAGATGGGGTACCATGATTTTTTCAATAATTAGTATCAGAGCGGTACCATGGATTTCAATAATTATAACGAAAAATATCCGTAGCAAAGAATCTATCCTTTTTTAAAAAAAATGATTAATTTATGGTCGATTATTTGCGATAGATATTTTCTATCGTAAATAATCAATTATTTGTGATGCAAATAGTATTTACGTCATAAATAACTGGTTATTTGTGACAAAAATTTTCCATCGCAACTAATCCACCCTTTTCTAATTTTTACATGATTAATTTATGATTGATTATTTATGATAAAAAATATCGATTATAAATAATTAATTATTTATGATAAAAATTATATTTACATTATAAATAATTGATTATTTATGATAAAAAATATTCATCATAAATAATCCATCCTTTTCTGATTTTTAAATGATTAATTTATAATCAATTATTAATAATAAAAATTTTTCATCATAAATAATCTACCTTTTTCTGATTTTTAAATGATTAATTTATGATTGATTATTTACGATGAAATTTTTTTATTATAAATAATTAATTATTTATAATATAAATATAATTTATGTCATAAATAATCTATTATTTATGATAGAAAATATCCACCGTAAATAATCCATCCTTTTCTAATTTTTAGATAATTAATTTATGATCGATTATTTATGATAAAAAAATTTTATTGCAAATAATTCATTATTTACAACATAAATAATATTTGCATTGTAAATAATCATTTACGATAAAAAATTTTTATCACAAATAATCCACTCTTTTTTAATTTTTAAATAATTAATTTATGGTCAATTATTTACAATGAAAATTTTTCATCGTAAATAATCTATTATTTACGATGTAAATATAATTTACGTCATAAATAATCTATTATTTATAATAAAAATATTTTTTATCATAAATAATTCTATCGTAAAAACTTAGTTTTCTTGCAGGGAATTGTGATGCTTGTGAAATAACAAAATTGCATTCAAATCCTGGAACCACCTACCCATATGTTTCACCAATTCTAATTGCCACAGAATAGGAAAATATGTGATATATCATTACTTGAAAATGGTAACGCTAGGTGTAAAAAATAAATAAATAAATAAAATTGAGACTTCCAGTGCCATCGATAAGCAAATTTATGAGATTCTATAGGAGAAAAGGTATTGAGACTAATCAATTAAAACACCATAATATAGGGGACCGTTATTATGACTCATCTAATTATTATGTTGATCAATTAAAATATACAATACAAAGATGAATACATCAAATTCATATCCAAACTTTTTCACCTAAAACGTGCATCATGAAATATACATTATTTCATGCTCAGGCAGAACACATCTAGCTAGATTTTGTTTTTATTTTTGTCTAAATGTAATGAATGTTAAATTAATTCTTGATATCGCTGCTTCAAAAAATCACTTGCCGCTGCATTCTTTGAATATGTCTTCTCTGCAACACAAGCTGATGATATTTTTACCAAGGAAATATTTGGATACCTGTAAACGCTGTCTATAAATAAATTATCCAAACAGCAAAAACTTAACAGAGAACAGCTTGTAAAAAAGAATTTGTGACAGGGAAGCATCAAGATTGCATGATCCAAAAAAAGAAAAAAAGGATCTTGCATTCCTCTTAAATCATGATTATGGAGTTCATATTTTTTTTAGGATTGTAAATATGAAAGTTTTCTTAAATAGAAAAAATCCAGCTAAACCCAACCAAAGAGATAAGATAAGGATTATCTGCTGAGAGGTGAAGTTACACAGATGAAGTTATTTTAGATAGAGAGATGACTAGCAAGATCCTATACTAATATGTATCTCTATAAATAACAATTCTGCACTCTATATATATAGAAAGAGAGCTGAATTAGAATCAGATCGATCGGATTTAGACTTAAATCCGATCAGATTAAAACTCTATAATAAAAATTCTATATCAATGATCCAAGTCATTGAATGTGATCTACAACCTCAAAACTATTTATATACAAAAAATCATATGATTTAAAGATTACTAACCTATGCATCAAATAGTCAAAAATTAGATAACCTAAATATAATTAAATTAAATATATTTTTTGATTACTTGATGTATAGACTAGGAATCCTCAAATCATATGATTTATATGATTTTTAGTATGCAAGCAATTTTGAGATAGTAGATTACATCCAACAATTTAAATCATCGATATAGAATTTTCATTATTTAATTTTGACCTAACCGGATTTGAACTAAAATCCGATCAACCTTATCCAAATCTATCCATCTATATATATATATATATATATATATATATATATATATATATATATATTTCATTCCTCATGATCTCTTGATATAATTTTCTAAATTCTGAAACCAGGCTCAAATAATTGGAGGAAACTTAAGAAAAATCCATCAAAGCCAGATCCATAGCTTCCGAGCTGAAAAGTCTACAGATTGTTATTATTATTTCTCCTGAAAGTATGAACAGTAGCCATGAAAAAACTAATGCATGTAAATAATGCACATCAAGCAACAATTTGTTCACAATTAAAAATGCACATCAAGCAATAATTTCTTCACAATCAAACAAGAGAGATTCAAAGAACAGGTTCATACAACCCCTTGTCTGCGCCCCAAGCAATATACATGGTACCATCTTGATCAACGAAATACCAGAGAAGGCCCCTCCCTCCAAGGAGCACCATAGCAAGAGTCGTAAGAGCAAGGTGAAGTTGTTCTTCTTCTATTATGCTCACTATTATTAGGGTTTACTGTAATAAGAGCTAGCTGATGTTATTGTTCTTCTATTCTGCTTGCTATTATTAGGTTCTATTTTTTGATAATCTTTACTAGGTTTGATCATGGTAACTCCTTTTTCCTTCTAGGCAACTGGAACTACTGTTGTCTGTTTGGCCTCAAGGGATTTCTCATAGTCCTCTATGGACTGGAAAAGCGCAGAGAAGTTTCCTTTCCCAAACCCTCCGCACCCACCCTTCTGGTATTCTCTCCCTTCTTCGTCCTTCATCATGCACCCAACCCTCTGGATGATCTCTAAAAATATTGTTGGCCTGCATCGAGAATTACTTGAGAAGATTAGAGACATAACAAAAGTTTACGGAGCTCAACAGCAGGAAGGCCTGGAAAAGTTATACCTACAACAAAATATATTGCTAACAGAGCATCAACATACAAGTCAAAAATATATTAATTCGTATTTATACACCAAACTATTTACTAGCTCAAAGAAGTTTCTTTAGCATAAAACTGTTAAGAGCTTTAACATTTCTTATATGATATTAGAGCATTTCTTTCGCTCATATTCCAGAGCTTACCATTGGAGGCCATCTAATTCCCATCATTGACACATATAAAATGATAAATATTCACAAATAGTTCCTTCCATAATGGCAAGAAACACAACTAAAGAACTACCATCATCATGTAACATTATCCCTTAATAAAGCCACCCTGTGGTTTAATCAGGGGCAGGTCCCCCCTCTAGAGTATTTATTGGAGGTACAGGGATTAACATTGAAGATTTCTCGAAAGTTCATTTTTCATCATTCTATTTGGTATCTCCCAGACTGGGTATCCTACTTCCCTCTTTCTAGTTTCTGCCATGGTTGATATCATTTTTCAGAACTAGTTGGTACGCGATCAGCTACCAATCAGTAAAGCAATAATTGCTACCTTCAGGTTGTGGGGCTTATTGTTTCCTTGAGGCATGGTTTGAGCCCTGGTGTGGAGCTCAGTGGTAGTCCGACTTCGGGAAAAAACGGTAGGAAAGCAATAATAAGGAAAGCACAGTTAACAGCAGGAGGAGCAGTCCTAAAAATATGCTATTTGCTGTTATTCCATCTATACGTGCATCAAGTTAGAAGATCTCAATCTATAGTGAAGAAATGATATTAGCTTGTTGTTTTCTAGGCTTTTTCATATTCGGTCGGAAGAGTTTAGGTAAAGTAATCAATAAAAAAACTTAAGAACAGATCCTCGATTTCGCTCAGTAGCATAGTAATCAGATCCTTGAAAGAAATATGCTTAATAGATGAATCTCACATTCTCCAAACTCTGAAGTGAACTAGAAATGCATCCAATTTTTTACCGCAATTAAAAGTTGTTTGATGTTCACCAAAAAAATTAAGAGTTGTTTAATACCACTTGACTGCCCTCAATTTGTCAAATGAAACAGGGTGAATTTTTAAAGAAAAGAAAGGGGAAAGAAGGACCAAGATTTAGTAAAGTTTGATAGACTACCCTCTAACCATTGTGATTGCAGAACGAGGAGCATGCATAAACAAAAGGTTTCTTATAGTATCAACAGACAACCTAAATCTATTTACCAAAAAGAGACGCAAACAACTTAAATCAGGACATTGAGTTTGAAGGGTCACCCATGTTTTTTTTGTTCAACAAGAATAAAATTACAATTTTCAACCCAAAGGAGGACACACCTACTTGAAGATCATCTTGCAATTGGTTAGCACTCGACTTAGATGGCAAGATTAATTGCCGAGTTCCTCAAGGCATCTCTTTTCTCAAATTTTGTAGAAGTTAGAAATGTAGGTGGTGTTTGGAACCTTGTAATTGAAGTTACACTGCAACTTTCTGACTTATAAGAAAGTTCGCTTCTTGTGCTTTAAGGCTAGTCTGGAGAACTGATAGAAATTTCATCGAACACCTTACAAGCGGATGCCAGGTCAAACATGCATAAGATACGGGTGTTCTGGATGAAAAGATCAGCGTCCAAGTAGCCGGTGACAAGGTCCTTTGCATGGATAGGAGTGGAGTGGGAGGGCCAAAGGCAATGCATAGTGGTGGAGGCGGCGAAGTGGATGAGAGGGGAAGGAAATTAATATATATATATATATATATATATATTAAGAGGGGCTGCAATCCTATGAACAATTTGATCAACAAAATTTCGATCCAGGATCGGAATGCCCAAATCCCCTAAAATCCAATCCGACTCTTCCCTAAGGATTCAAATCCCATTCTGATTCCGGTCGCAAACCAAACACCTCCCTGCTGTATAATTTGAGTGGTAGGGATCCAATTAAGTAGACTGGCTTGGACTTACGGGATTCCAAACAGCCCCCTAGTTTGACTAACTCATAAATATTGGTACGGTCAGATCTTCTTCAACTTATTATTAAATGAATATAGGAAGATCTAGTCGATGAACAATCTGCAAGCCGATATGTTAATGATCGACCAAACACATGCCAGGAGGGATGATCGCAGAAGAAACATAAATTCTAGCCGTCCATTCCAATCAGATCAAGATGGCAACATACCTGTCCCCAACTGGCTTGGTGAAGATTTGCAGCAGTACACCCTGGTCATCCCTGTCCACCAGCACACCCAGTTCCTGACACTCCTTGATCTGCTCCTCGGTGAGCACGTTGCCGGCCCTCCGCCGGACTCCCTGGTAGTAGGTCGGCGGCGGCGGCGCCAAGAACTCGAATCCCCCCATCGCCGACTTCGCTTTCATCTCCCTCAGCGTCCGGAGCACGTCGTCGCTGGCCAGCGCCAGGTGCTGCACGCCGGGGCCGCCGTTGTGGTCCAGATATGTTTGGATTTGGCTCCGCCGCTTGGTGCCGTGGACCGGCTCGTTCAGCGGCAGGAGCACCATCTCCTCGTTGTTAGCCAGCACCATCGAGTTCAGGCCGCTCTCCGCCGTCCCCACGTCCTCCGCCGTGAACTCGGCGAACTCGTGGAACCCCATGAACCCGGCGATGTAAGCCAACACCGGTGCCAGCTCCGGCACGTTCCCCACCGCGTGGTCCAGCCGCCGGAGGCCGTAATCCGGCGAATCTGACCCGGATTCCTCCACATCTTCGAACCCCGGGAGGAAAGATGGGATCTTGGAGGGGTTTTGGGAGGAGCCAGGATCGGGGAGGGAGACGTAGCGGAGGACAACGTCGCCGTAGAGCTCCACCTCGGAGAGGGCGAAGCCGGCGCCGAGGTCGGTGGGGGTGAAGGCGGGGCGGGCGCCGTGGGCGACGCTGATGTGGAAGGCGGCGGCGGCGTCGGCGACGCGGACGGCGACGGCGCGGACGGCGAGGCCATGGGAGGCGGTGAAGCGGCGGGCGAGGTCGGGGTCGAAGGAGGGGATCGAGGGGCGGCAGGGGTCGGCGACGGGGGCGGCGACGGCGGCGGCGGCGGGAGTGAAGGGAGAGTAGGGGGAGGAGAAGAGGAACTGGAGGGAGCCGGAGCGGAGGAGGAAGGAGGCGTGGAGGGGGTTGCCAGTGGAGAGGTCGGAGCGGGCGGCGAGGCGCATGCCGAGGCCGAAGGAGAAGCGGCCGGTGGCGTTCGTGGCGTCGCAGGTCCAGAACTCGACATGGTGGAAGCTGAGGACCGGGAACCGGTCGGACCGGGGGTTGGTCCGGACGAACCGCTCGAAACCCACCAGCTTGAAGTCCTTCTTGCCGAGCTGCTCCTCCGCTGCCGTCCCCATCTTTCGCTCGCTCTCTGTCTCCCTCCGGTGCGCGTGGGAGACCGTAACAAGGGGGGTGAAATAACTGTCGGGAAGATGACACGTGGAAGGTTGGAGAGCCGGGTGGAGTTCGCCCACTTGGCCGGCGTTTATTGGAAAAATTATTCGCTACAACCATCGTACCTCGCGTACCATTTAATAAAAAATTATCATATCAATCTAAAGAATATTATTTTTAAAAAAAATTAAATCAGTATTTAAAATAAATTTTTTTTAAAAAATTTAAATCAAATTTGAATAATAAATTTTCTTTTAATAACGAATGATATGATAATTTTTTATTGAACGATGGGAGGTATATATAATAAAAACCATTCTAATCAAAAAAATATTTTTAATTTATTAAAATTTTATCTAAATTTTAAAAAAATTAAAATTTAATCTGAACCGTTGAGATTTAATACGGTATGAGTTTAATAGATTACGGGTGAGGTGAGGAGCTAGATGAGGACCACACGTGACTCATCCTTAAGTGGCAATATTATCTTGCCAAATTTAATATTATTCATGCACTTAAAAATTTGTTTGTGACGTTTATTTTATTTGAGCCTGCAATATTTGTTTATGGCAGCTGGAGTGTGACCATTTCACGCGAGTAGATATCGTCCGGGTAAACATTTTAAGATATGTTGAATTTTTTATTACATGGGACCAAATATGGAAGTTAACCAATATAACGATAGGGGTACGAGCATGCTTATCATATTATATAAAGAAAGATCTAGAAAAATTTAGGATCGAAGGCCGGCAAAATTGAAAAGGATGTCGCATCTATATTGAAAATTAATATAGATAAAAATTTAAGATATTTTGATATTTTTCTCAAGCCAATGACATTAAGATATTTTGATATTTTTCTTGAGCCAATGACATTCAATCTAGGATGAAATTTAAATAAAAATAACAATTGGATCAAATCAAATCAAACATGAATCAAATTAATATAAATTAAATTAAAAAATAATAATCTAAATAAAATATATTTATTAAATAGATTAAAAATATTTAAATATGAATTAAATATATTTATTAAATAGATAATTTGATCGATCTATTTAATTTATTTATTAAATAGATCAAATTAGATTAAATGAGCTGGATAGATTAAATAAATTTTTAATGAATTAAATAGATTAAATATATTAAATTAAATAAATTATAAATAAATTAAATAGATTTTAAATAGATTAAATAGGTCTAAATGAGTTAAATAGATTATTTGAATCAACCAAATCTAAATATTAAATAAATTAATTAAATTAAATAAATTAAATAGATTAAATATTTAAAATTTAAATTTGATCAAAATATTAGATAAATTAAATAGATCAATCTATTTATGGTCTGCATTCATTTAATCTAAATCCAAATCGGGGAGCCAGATCAAATTGGTACATCAGATCATATCTTGTCAACAACTTTAAGTACTATTCAGACCCTCAATTCAAATAGTATTACAAGCTAGACAAATAGATATTTAAACATTTATATTTTATAATTAATTTTATCTTTTGTTTAATTTATCAGATTGCACTCAAAGAAATAGTTTATTATACATAAATTACAAGAATGCACCGCAAATAGGATAGATATATTTGAGAACCCGACCATTGTATGGTATCCGCCATTATTTATCCTAAATCATCTCAGTCCAAATGTGGATAGGGATTATATGATTGAAATAATTAAAAGTTACTGATTTTGTTTGGTGAACTTGCTTAAACTTACAAATTTACCATTTTAAGGATGATTTGGTGCTACTTTTAGTATTTTCTCTACTAGGAAAGGTTTTTGGGCAGCATATAAATCATGTTAACTTAGAAAAAAAAATATTATTTTTTTAAAATCAAAGAAACAATTGTGAAGGAATCACCCTGTAATAACTCAATTTTTAAAATAAAAAACTTAGACCAGCACGTGAGCACGCACATGCTGCTGAAAATTGGATTCCCGTTGGGAATCTTCTATTAAGAGACCCTTGCCCACGGAGATGGAAGCCGAGGAGGACTCAAATTGCTCCCCCACAGCCCTCTTTAAAGAGGGGCCAAACTCTCCCTCGAAACCCAACCGGCTCCAACCTTCGCCCACCGCCGATCTCTCTCTCCCTCTTGTTGTCTTTCTTTCTCTATTCATATATTTTGTTTCCGGTTACCATCATTATGCTCGATGAATCATGGGCTGAGCATCACCAAGAATCAGATAAAAATCCTTGAGAAAGTTCTTTGTCAAGTTCCTTTGATTATTAAGATGGATTGTAGCCGGTTTATTTGCTTATTTTGAAAAGAAAATCAAATTTCAAACATACCCTTTTTTTGTTTTTAACTCCCCTATTTTTAGATCTAAAAAGTTAGCTGTTTTCATCTTTTCTTGCTATCCTCACCATCGGATCTTTTGCTTCTAATTATTGATCTCCGATTGCTATCTTTTGCCATCATATTAAGGCATCTTGTTCCTCTGAATTTTTAGTTGAATCTAAGAAATTATGCAACCTATTTCATGGTTTTAAAATATTGTCAATCATTGTTTCACTATCTTGTTGATCACCGGATGGTGACTACCAGCCATGCCACTATGGAGTCAGCCACTATTGGCCACTGCCACATCGGCATTGCTTTCTTGTTTCCAAAATAGATGAGGATGCTGGTCTCCTATTTGTAAAGAATCCACAAGTGGAAAGAAGAATAAGAGGACGCGCAGGTCCTCTATTCTTCCAAAGAAAAAAAAAGAAGAGAGAGATTTTTTTCTCTCTTCCCCTCTGCCTTCTCTGAGTTTAAAATCCTCACTTTCTCTCTCTAGAAGGTTTAACTTTCTTTCTCTAAAAATTTTTTTCTCCACTTTTTCTCTACTTTTCTCTCTAAAACTTTCTCTCTCTAAAAATTTTATGGATCATAAAGGATCCAAGTGTCTAGAAAACTTAGATTGATTGGCTAGTCTTAGGAAGGATCTTGAACTTACAGTGTTAGGTCCATTTATCCATACTTTCTCTATATATAATTTTTATGTTTGACCTTGATCATGTAGAGGTGTGATTATCTGTATAAGATATTGAGCGGAATATCTTGCTAAAGAGTCTGTAGAATTAGAAGATTATCGATTTCTATACTAAGTCAATTATCCATGGAGATAAGGATTCTTCAACACGTTCATCTACATGTTTATGAAATTTATCTAAATAATTGATGTATATTTTATATCTATCGATATATATTGCTTAAATCATATTAATTGATATTTAATAATTATTAAGAAAGAAAAATATGATAATTGATGGGATGGATGGCATCTAGGTTAGCCAGTCATGCAAGAGACATGGTGTATATGTCGAGTTAGTCTTGGACAGGGGTGCGGTTTGGTCTGCTACGGATTGGAGCATGATTATAACTAATCTAATATCAAAAATTAGATTATGATTTTAGTAATATGGATAGGACATGAACGGTGTTTGGATTATTTGGCCATGTAAGAAACGTGGTGTGTATGCTGGATCAGCCTCGGCCTGGGGTGCAGTGTGTGATTGGCCTACCACGGGTTGGCGCATGGTTGTAATTAATCCAATACTGAAAAGATAAAATATAAAGCATAGAAAAGGAGAGCATGTGAACTAGTCGACCATGTATGAAACGTGGCATATGTTTTGACCTACCATGGGCTGGAGTATAATTGTGACTAGGTTCAGTGCTGAAGTCAAATTAAGATAATGAACTGTATATAAAATTGATAGATATCTAGACTAGCCAGTATGTATAAAATATGGTATTATGATGTCAGCCATAAGCTGAGATATAGTTGCTGGCCACGGACAAAAACGTGGTGGCCTATCATAGGCTGGAGCGTGAGCAGGTCTAGTCTAGTATCGAAATAATAATGTTATATTAATTAGTAAATGATAAGCAATTTCATTGAATTAATATTGATTAGAATTATCGATTGGTGATATGTGATGTGTTTAATGAAATTATATATAATGATATTATTTAATTATTATGAATGTAATTATTCTCTATTCAATTATATATATATATATATATATGTTACAAGATATTTTATACTCATGCTGGTATGAGTGTGGAAATTTTTATTAGGCTGTAAAGCTTACAATTATTCTTTCTCTTCTTTTTCAGATTTGTAGAATGCTTAATTTCGATCGAATTAAGCATGGAGTTTGAGTGATGAAATTTTAGTTAATTAGCTAATTTATTATTTTTTGATACTAAATAAATATTTAAATTTTATAAATAAAAATAAATTTATTTAATTTGATAATATAATTAAAATTTTATAATTTTTTTGATGTTCTTGTGGACTCATTATTTAGGCCTTGCATATTCTTTAGGGTTTGCCCTAAAAAATATGCGGCCATCATGTATCCAACCCGAATACTGGGTTTGGGGCGTGACAGAGTGGTATCAGAGCTTAGATTTAAGATCATTAGGGACAGTGAGTTAAAGAATATTTGAGCAAAAGATTATGATCATTAAAGATGTAATAGAGGTAATTCATAGGATTTGGATTTCGATGAAGAATTTATATCTCAGATTATAATTTGAAAGATTGACCAAATTATTAGCTTTTTGATTTAGAAGTTAGCAAATCCTAGATATTTGCTGGAATTATATTAGAGCATGCCATGGAAACATGGTGGTTTGAATCATTAAAATTTGATTGAAAATGTTGATTCTAATCTGAGAAGTATTATGATAGAGGACTCAATTTTTTTTTTAGCAAGAGGTAGGAGGTCAAAGATGTAATAGAAATTTGGTTTACCTAAATATATCGACTTTGTAGTATGCTAATTTTCAGAACGAAATTATTTTAAGAAGAAAAGAATGTAATAATCCAATTTTAAAAAAAAAACATCTTGGACGAGCACGTGAGCACGTATCGATGGAAATTAGATTCCTGCTAGGAGTCCTCTTTCGAGAGATTCTCGTCCATGGAGATGGAAGCTGGGGAGGACTCAAATTCCTCTCCCGCGGCTCTTTTTAAAAAGGGGCCAAACCCTCCCTCAGAACACAATCGGCTCTGGCCTTCACCCACCACCGATCTCCCTCTCCTTCTTGTTGTCTTTCTTTCTCTATTCATCTCTTTTATTTTCGGTTACCATCATTGTGCTTGATGAATCATGGGCTGAGCATCGTCGAGAACCATGTAAAAATCCTTGAGAAAATATTTTTATCAAGTTTTTTTGATTATTAAGATGGATTGTAGCCAGTTTATTTGCTTATTTTGGAAAGAAAATCAAATTTCAAACATACCTTATTTTGATTTTTAAGTTCCCTATTTTCATATCTAAAAAGTTAGATGTCTTCATCTTTTCCGACTGTCCTCACCGTCAGATCTTTTGCTTCTAATTGTTGATCTCTGACTGCTATCTTTTGCCATCATATTAAGACATCTTGTTCCTCTGAATTTTTAATTGAATCTAAGGAATTATGCAGCCCTGTTTTGTGGTTTTAAAATGTTGTCAATTGCTGTTTTACTGCCTTGTTGATCACCGGATGGTGACCGCCAGCCATGCCACTATGGAGTCGGCCACTGTCGGCCTGCCACATCGACAGTGCTTTCTTGTTTCCAAAATAGATGGGGATGCTGGTCTCCTGTTTGTAAAGAACCCACAGGCGAAAAAAAGAATAAGAGAATGCACAGGTCCTCTGTTCTTCCAAAGAAAAAAAAAAAGAAAAGAAAAAAGAAAAGAAAAGAAGAAGAGAGATTTTTTTTCTCTCTTCCCTCTCTCCCTTCTTTGAGTTTAAAATCCTTAATTTCTCTCTCTAGAAAGTTTAACTTTTTCTCTCTAAAATTTTTTCTCTCTATTTTTTCTCACTAGAACTTTTTCTCTCTAAAAATTTTATGGATCACAAAAAGTTTAGGTATCTAGAAAACTTGGACTGACTAGCTAGTCTTAGGAAGGATCTTGAACCTATAGTGTGAGGTCCATTTATCCATACTTTCTTCATATATGATTTTTATGTTTGATCTTGATCATGTAAAAATGGATTGTCTGTATAAGATGTTGAGCAAAATATCTTGCTTTAGAGTCTGTAGAATCATAAGATCATTGATTTCTGTACTGAGTCAATCATCGATAGAGGTAAGAATTCTTCAATACGATCATCTATATATTTATGAAATTTATCTGAATAATTAATGTATATTTTATATCTATCGATATATGTTGCTTGAATCATGTTAATTGGTATTTAATAATTATTAAGAGAAAAAAATATGATAATTGATGGGGTGGGCGGCATCTAGATTAGCCAATCATATAAGAAACATGGTGTATATGCCAGATCAGTCTTGGATTGGGGTGCGGTTTGGCCTGCCATGGGCTAGAGCATGATTGTAAGTAATCTAATGCCGAAAATTAGATTATGATTTTAATAATATGGATGGGGCATGGGTGATGTTTAGATTGTTCGGCCATGCAAGAAACGTGATGTATGTGTTGGGTCAGCCTCGGGCTGGGGTGCAGCGTATGATTGGCCTACAATGCGCTGAAGCATGGTTATAATTAATCCAATGTTGGAAAGATAAAATATAAATCATAGAAAAGGGAAGCATGTGAACTAGTTGACCATGTGTAAAATGTGGCGTATGTTTTGGCCTACCACAGACTAGAGCATGATTGTGACTAGGTTTAGTGCTAAAGTCAAATTAAGATAATAAACTATATAAAATTTATGGATATCTGGACTAGCCGTTACATGTGAAACATGGTATTGTGATATTAGTTACGGGCTGAGATATGGTTGCTGGCCATGGGCGAAAACATGGTGGCCTATCATGGGCTGCAGCGTGAGCAAGTCTAGTCCAGTGTCGGAATAATAATGTTATGTTAATCAGTAAATAATAAATAATTTTATTGAATTAATATTAATTATAATTATCGATTAGTGATATATGATGTGTTTAATGAAATTATATATGATGATACTATTTAATTATTATGAATGTGATTATTCTCTATTTAGTTTTATATATATATATATATATATATATATATATATATATATATATATATATATATATATATATATATGTTTGTGTGTGTGTTAAAAGATGTTTCATACTTATGCTAGTGTGAGTGTGAAAAATTCATACTGAGCTATAAAGCTCACAACCCATCTTTTTTTTTTTTTTTTTTTTTTTTTTTTTTTCAGATTTAGGTCTTGTATATTCTTTAGGATTTGTCCTAAAAAGTATGTAGCTATCATATATCCGACCCAAGAGCTGGGTTCGGCCATGATACATCCTCCAAAATAACTTTTGTAAAGTGCAATATGGAGATAGCATTGGAGAGATCTTCTTGTGCTCAATGGTTAGCTTATGAATGAAATGATACACATAATTGATCACATAGACAATATTAGGCCAAATGAGAATCAAGTATTGAAGGATTGAAAGACCCCATACGATAATAGGTTGGATATGGATACAATTCACTCTCATCTACTGAGAGCTTGGACCCAGATGGTACCACAGTAATACAAGCTTGGAGCCATCCATGCGAGTGTCCTTGGGAAAATTAGAAATATATTTGGATTATATAAAAACTGAGCCATCTTATATGAAGCGGACTCAATGCCTAAGAAATAATAAATTAGCCTAGATCTTTCGTAACAAATCATAACCGAGAGAAAAGGCTGCGCCATCAAGCAAAGCATTAGGATTACCTATAAAAATAATATCATTAACATATATAAGAAGAAAAACTAAGGCAAAATTATGCCCGTGGAGCTTGTTTTACCTCATATACAAAGAGTCAAAGATAACAAACGTAATGTAAACAGGCTAAGTTAGAAAAGCTTAGGGATTATTTTATAAAAACTTCTTCATCAAGATATCCATGAAGGAAAGTATTCTTGACATTCAATTGGCAAATACACCATCTCTCAAAAACTACGAGAGAGAGTACCATACAAACAATCACCAATTTCACCATAAGACCAAAGATCCCGTCATGATCAACATCTTCTTATTGGCTGAAGCCTTTGATGATAAGTTTATAATCAATCAAATCATTAGACTTGCATTTGATTTTATAAATTCATATACAGCCTATAATGTGTTGATGTGGCGAAGGGAAAATTTATTCCTAAATACGATTAGAAATTAAAATATTATATTTTTCTAGCCATAGTTAGACATCTAGTGGCATCTATACAAGCCTCTGCATAATAATTAGGCTCAACTAAATTAGCATGTGCAATAAAAACTATAGAGTATTTAGTATTAAAATTAAGAGATTTTAGGATACCATACTTGGAATGAGTCACCATCAAATGCTACGAGAAACTGAGCCTTATTCACCGGTGGATGTAAGCTTGACAGTTTGATCATCAGACTGTTTTGATAGCAAGAGATCCATCATTAAGCCGTGAGGTACAGTACCAGGCCTGCCTCGGACGAAAAATGATGGTAGTGGTGCTAAAGACGGTGAAAGAAGCAGCCAAGCCATCTTGCGGATGGGCTAAGCAAAGTGGCTACATATGCATCACTGCATCATGTAAATTAGTATTATCAGATGTCGCATGTTGCTAGGCCTAATTAGAGAATGGTAGCAAAATCTGAGCAGCAACCAAGTCAGTAGCGATGATAGATAGGCCAGGCAACTAGCCAAATCATCTAATTGCGTGGATCAAAAGAGATATTGCTGAAAGAGGATTACTTTGTGCACCGCTCCTACACCGTGGTGATTAGCTTATGCATAGAGCTAGAGCATGACGTATGGGAAAAAAAAAAAAAATTTCAATCCCATGAGTCAATCACTGCAGGCGTGCACCGTTTGGATGGAGACAGCCACCAAATTGACAAGAAATGGAGAAAGAAAAGAGGAAACGGAGGATAAAGAAGAAAACAACAGAACAAACAGATACTAGCCACCAAATTGACAAGAAATGGAGAAAGAAAAGAGGAAACGGAGGATAAAGAAGAAAACAACAGAAGAAACAGAAACTAGCCACCAAATTGACAAGAACCTCTTCTGGAAGCACCTCAGTTGATGTTGATATGGTAGAAGAGGGCTGGGAGCTAGCTTTCATTTGATCCTGTCCGAAACCATAGAAGTCTCTGATCATGAAATAGAAGCTCCACACTCTCTTTTTTCTCCTTACTCTTATCTTGAAAGAATTCTGTTTCCTTCCAATTATAGAATCCAGCATGTAGTTATTATCATGGTCATCCAACCTACAACCTCTTTTTAATGCAAACTTGCTTCTGCGACTAATTTTATGGAGTATCATCAAGCCCCATTGGTGCTATGCCAAACCACCCCTTTGTATCTTTATTTCATGATATGCCTTTCAATTTCAATGTTCAATCGTTTCAATTTCCACCTAGATACAAATCAAGGATTATGAGGTTAAGTAGGTATGCTAATAGGCAAATCCTTATGCAACAAGCACAGTGCAACTGCGTCATTATCCAGGTTCTTGGATGTGCCAAAATCTAAATCAGGGGTTAATTTGGTATGAGAAACAAAATTATAATGCTATTTTAAGTGCATACAATCATAATTTGTTAGAGACATCAACTTTGCTTGGACAGGCTAACCCTCTCCTCCAAAGCTTCGGATTTAAGTTGCAGACTATAAACTTTGAAACTTATAGCACATCCTAAAGCAGTAACAGGAGACGATATCTTTCTCGAGAAGCTTAAGAAACTCATTGGCAATCCTAACTGCAAAAGAGGGTTGTTATATCCGCAAAATTGCCATCAATTTATGTAATATGAGGGGAGAAATTGTTGCAGTCAAGTTACACTTTATTCAGACGTTTTCATGATGTAAGATGAATATTCAACAATCAATTGCACTGATAAAATGGGCATGCCAGATGCAACATTTCATGTGTTGATCCAAAAAGGTGGACTTTGTGGAAAGACACAAGAACGAATAGTTTGCAAAGTTTTAAGAACATAATTAGATTATTTTTAGGATAAATTATAGAAATATCTTCTAATTTTATCTTTATTTTACTTACACTCTCTCTATTTTAAAAAGTGTCAAACTGGTACTTCAAATTTTCGAGATGTTCCAAAACGGTCATATCATTTACTTAACAATAAATGATGTTAGCTTACCATTTAAATTTTATAAAAAGATCCTTCATTTATATAAAAAAGATCACCGGTGAGGAAGGAATGGAGGTGGACAAAGCTGTCATGGAGGGGGAGGATAGGATCGCAAAGGATAGCATGGAGGAGAGGATGTCATCGAAAGTCTCATGGGCGGGATTAGAAGAGGAGAAGGGGTAGAGGGGGAAGGAGAGGAAGAGACGAAGGTGAAGGGAGCCATTAAGAGGGAGGGCTCATGGGCCGGTGGGCTTAGAAGAGGAGGACAACAAGGAGAAAAAAGGGATGAGAAGGAGAAGGAGGTGAGGAGAAAATAGGGATTGCCAGCAATGAAGAGTAGAGGTGGACGGGGTCACTGTGGAAGGGAAAGGTGCAGTCACAAAGGTCATGGTGCAAGGAGGAGGAGGAGAAAAAGAGGGAAGAGGAGGGGAGCATTCAGAGGAGGAGAGGGAGAAGAAGGGAATAAGGAGGAAAGAGAGGATGAGAAAGGAGAGATCGCTGATAAGAAAGGGATGGAGGTAAAGGAAGTTATTATGGAGGGAGAGGGTGGGGCCGCGGAGGTCGGGGTGAGGAGGAGAAGGATGACGAGGAGAAGAAGAAGGTGAGGAGGAAGGATGTCGGCGATGGAGGAGGAGGAGAATAATCAGAGATGAGAGAGAAAAGAGGAGGATGAGAAGGATATTTTGGTTATTTTATAAAAGATTATACCATATGATGGTCACATGATATTATTTTCTTAATGAAAAACATTGTAAGATCATTTTGGAACATCTCAAAATTTTGAAGAATTAATTTAATATATTTTTAAAGTAGAAAAATATAAGTAAAATTGAATAAGTAAAATTAAAATATAATTAAGAAGATATTTTTATAATTTATTCTTATTTTTAACTGCAGTATGTTGAACACGGCTATGTATTTCAACCAATGGTGCAAACTTAAGTGCTGTACAAGCATCCACATGGATCAATTCACCAATCCAAATGCCCTTAAAAAATGGACACGTGGCACGACAAGAGCAATGGACATGCATCGGGTTTGGCGGCTACTGAATAGGCAAAGCTTATCCAGTAGAGCCCTAATTGATATGCACCGACCTAAGTACATCCAAAGATGTGGGCACGCTATATATCCTTATCGAAGCCATTCTATCCGACTCATGCATGAGACAAACCCACGTAAATATGTTTACGCAACAAATAAGCAGAAAGACGGTCCCGTGTATGTTTGTGGTCATCTTTACCGTAGAAGTTAGTTTTTCTTTTCTTTTTTTTTTTCTTAATGTGTACGAGACTGTTGGAGACGAGGGAAAGAAGCTAAGCAAAATAATGGTCATGAAGGGTCGATTCATGCATACGGAGACTTGCACGGCATTGTTCTGGGCAAGTTTGACAAGCCTTATCCAAGACTGCAAACACAAAGCCAGAAAGACAAACCTCAAAATGCATAGATTTGAAGAAGCTTTACCACAAAAAAAGAAAAAAAAAAGAAAAAAAAGGGGGGATTTGAAGAAGACGAAAGTGACCGAGTTTTATGGTCTCCAACCCAATGAGACCATGTCCACGCGCATGAAAACATTTGCACATTAAGGGTTTGTCTGGTACTCCATTTGTTCGGTTCTTGTTTTCAAAAAATTTGAGACCAAGGAACCAGACCGACCGCCTATGATAAAACAATTTGTTTTATGAAAGTGTTTGCAAATTTTTAGAGCGAAAGATTTATTGCTTCAAAAAAGCAAAGGTAAAAATTTAAACAAGCAATAGCAGAGAAGTTCCATTCAAATACCATCTCCAACATGAGTTTTCAAACAAAAACCAATTAGTGCGAGCTCAGTTGGCACCTCTCTCCCAAGGACTTGCGCCTGAGAAGACCCAAGATTCAAATCCTAATATTATTCAAAAAAAAAAGAAAAGAAAAAAAGAAAGATAAAACCTAAGACAAAAACTTAAAACAATGACAACGCCGAACAGACCATTTTAATGTATTTACAAATTACCAGCATTAACAGAAATAGATAATGTCATGGATTTATATTTGATATTATGTTGTGTAAAAGTATGAACGGGTATAAGAAGCCTATGTTATTAAACTGGTGTTAGGCACATTCACTTGAGGTTAACATGGACGGCTGTGATGACACAAGAGAAAGCCCGAATACCTGTGATCCTCATCCATAAATGCACTCCTGTTTGTCTATCTTATACAACAACTAATCGCCTCATAATAGATGGAACAGCGCTTCAGCATAGCAGAAGTTCCTCCATTAATTCGAGTCATAATAATACGGATAATTGTTATAATAATAAAGCTAATTTTTAAGAGTAACAAGAATCATCAGGTGAAAGCACAATTGGAGACGTCATCATATCTTCCTGTTCGATCTTCATCATACCATTATCTAGTTGCAGGCATCCGGATGGTAATCTTCTTGAAGTACATCACCATCGATGTTCTATAGGCCTGATAGAACTGATTTCATATTCGAAGGGCTATTCCCCTAGAAATCAGCTGCTTAAATGACAGATATACCCACTACTTGTCCTAACTTTAGAACATACCATTTAGTAATTGAGTAACATTCGTCTTACTTAAAAGCACAAATAAGTCAATCGTCAATGCCGGTTAAAAGAATAGTCCTGAAAGCATCGATAGAACAACAAGTCTTTGAATATATAACACAAAAAGTGAAACCATAGCGCCAGTCCAAGGATGGAAAATAGAAGGCTGAAAACCAAAAAACCTATCCTTCAAATTACATCAACCTCGACGTATCTAAGATGAGCAAATATTGCATCGGGACCAAGATTCCTCACCACAAGAATATATGTGATCTCTCCTGATGCTATCAACGGACAGAAGCAGCTTGCAGAATTATAATCATTGTTGATAAAATAACTGTTGCCACCTCATACTAAATTTCCAGCTGAATGTTCCCCGAGTAATTCGATTAATAGGTCCTGCATTCAACAGATAAAAGGTAACAAAGATAAGAAAAGTCGGGAGGTTGGATTGCAGCCACAAATCTTAAACGTCACATAAAAAAATTAGCCAGAGTACCCATAATTCTATAATGATGAGGCAGTGATCAGGATGTAGTTCATCCTCCACCAAGGACCAATCCATCAACAGGTGCGGTTAACCGTCCGCATGTAAATTGTAACTGACAATAGAACAAGCTAGTCTTCAGCTTCCATCAGCCACTTGCGGACATTTACATGATACTCCTTGTAAGACTAGGCAAACCGGAGAGATAGCCTACGAATTATCATGCTTATGGCATCCTTTTGTCAGGTATCCATACATTTTCATTTGAACTTCACCCAAGAGCTCATTCACTTCACAGCCCTAACACCAACGGTTTTAACACGAAACCGATACCGTGGCTGCTGCTCTTCTTCTTCTTCCTCTTCACTTGAATCATCTACCACCCTGTCCCATCGAGAGTAATCCAGACCTGAATGCCCTTTTGGTTTTGGGATTGCTTCCCAGCCTTTAGGTTTGGAAGGCATATCAGCAGGAACCACACGGTTCTGAGTTTGAGTTTGGGTGACGGGCATTTCAGGATTACTGCTTGGGGGCTTGCTTTTTGCTTCCCTTGTCGGTGGGGATTCTCCATTTTCTTCATGATACAATGCTTCTTCCTCAGACTCAGGTATTGGAGCTAGTGACTTCAACAAAAATAATAAAAATAATTAGACGGAAACAACAAAAAGATCGAACAATATCTAAACGTGAAGTTGGTAATGATCCTGATATCACCCATGGATTCTTCAATAAATTATGTCGTGTGGCTATAGATATATTCCTAGCTTTTCCTCCTTCCCCAAGTATCTTATGGAAAGTTAATTTTATCAATGTTTCAAACAGCAGTTGCAGCAAGAAGTCGGTCAAAGGACTGCATGGTGCACATGCAGCATGCAGACCGCATATGCTATTACCATTCCTTAACTATTTTAAAATAAATACAAAATATTAAATACGGTAATAAAAGCAATGATCAAACCAATATTTTTCAAACAATATTAATAACATTAATAACTAACAATTAGTGTTTATCGCTGAGTACTCAATACCTGATGACAATAATTATAATATGTTAACACTAGTAATACATATCGGGTTCATCTGAAGCCCACATCAAACCTAGCCATTAGCTCGAACCACTTGCCCTGCATGGGCCTATATATGAGCATATAAGAGTGGGCCATATATCTGGCTCCAGAATGCTAGTGGACTTATCATCCATACAAGTCTGAGGAGGCCGTATATTTGGCTGCTAATAGTAAGTGGATCATCCATTTGCTGCATATATAGGCAACGTAGTGTCAACAGACCACATACACATATGCACTGCATTTTAAATTAGGGTGAAAGTGGATCAGATAATACCCTCCATCTAAATCCATTTTCATATCCGAATCTTTCCAGATATGGGATACAAATTTGCGCATCTAGCTAATATTCGTATCCTTATCCCGTCAAAAAAATAAATTGATACAAATATGAATAGAAAACTATCCGATCCATATCCCACCATCCATTTCTATTTATAATCCTATTTAATTTTATATAATACTCATGAATATTTAAGAAAAATAAATGACCATATCAATATATTATTGACTTAATTTATCTTTTATTCAATAATACATTTGATTTTATGGTCACAAAATTTAATTATATGACTTATATCCATGCTTTCATTATGTGTATCCATATATGTTTTAATAAAAATGGATATGAATTTTTGCATTCAATTAAGTCCGTATTTGCATCGGCATTCCCCAATTATAATTAGATACGGATATGAATATAGTGATATCAGATCCATATTCAATTAGTTCTCAGTCCTAATTTTAAAATGCTGAACTTTTAGTTTGACAAAATCAATAATCTATCTACCTTTGCATGTACACTTATTACATGTTGAGTTGATCAGTAGATAGACTCATATCCATCCAAACCCCATAATTTTGGGGTTCAGTTAAGCTAGGTCCAGCCTCAGGGTATCTTGTGGGGTTCAGCGCCTTCCAAAATCAACAATAATCAGTTAGATTCTATAAAATTCTAATGTAGGTACTAGGTACCAAGATATAATATATGCATTATAACTAGGCTATCCCTATCATAGAGAAACCTATCAGACCATTGCATTATTGCTATCTTGGCTCGATATCACGCATTTAGGAGCGTTACTAACTAATCACATAAAAGTACACTCAAATTTTCATTCATATAGATATATATGGGCTGGATCAGGTGTTATCAGGGTAAGGAGCCACCTAACCCATTTCAGTCCATATAGGTTGGAATTGGGTCTAAAATTGGGAGAAGAAGCACGACAAGGAAATAGAAACAAG